>JAKLLW010000736.1:0-24729 GCA_022814695.1 Neocatenulostroma microsporum | reverse complement strand
GCAGCTACAGAGGTCGTCACCGTAATCTCTCCTACAGGCGGCAGATGCGATGCATGTTCTTCCGCAAGACTCATTCTGCTCTTGGCGCATATCTCCGCGATCCCATCGATCGCCTGTTGGAAGTCTGGGCAGTCTGCCGAGCGCAGTATATCTGCGAAAGCGTACGAGGAGATGGGCGGTAAGGGTGGAACGGGAGGTTTATCGGCGCCAACGCCATTCGGCGCGCCCAATGAGTTACCCGTTGTGCCGGTGTATGCTCTCACGAGCACAGGAGCAGCCATGCTATGCATTGCGATGTTCTGGGAGAGATGGTCGACTAAGGTGGATCCTCGATCGATGCGCTGGCGTCCGTGCCTCGCACCGGGCCGCCCTTCCGCCACGCATACTTTCACCTTTGAGACTTCAATCTCAACTTTCTTCGCATCACCAACCATCACTACCGTATTGATCAGCAACATCATGTCGGAAGACGCAGACTTTAAGATCAAGGGTGCCGCTGAACCAACAGGACCGTCCGACAAGCAGACTTCCAAGTTAGCATCAGAGGCAGAGGCAGAGGCTACAACAGCGCCACCGGCCACGCCGCCACAGGTTGTCTCGTTTGCATGTGAACCTTCTTCTTTGTCTGCTAACGTCAATGTAGGCAAAGTCTGACAAGTCTGACGCAGAAGAACCAGACGGCGTGAGTACCACGTAGCCGCTCACATTGGCAGCGCTGCTGTCACTGCTAATTACGAAGCATGAAGCACTCTGAACAGAGTGCCTCCTGATGCTACATGAGCCAAGAGCCAACACAGCTTTGCCACGCTGTTTGTTGAAGAGCCACTTCTTGTCACTGTTGCTGCGTTGCTTTATTGCTTGCGATTTCTCATCTAATGTCTTGCTAACTGCTTACAGTCCACCTCAGAGGATGGAGAAGTAATCGACGATTCGGTGAGTGCGCGATCCATCGCCTTAACCAGAGGCCGAGACGCCCATGACTTCGTTGCGCCATGAACTGCCACATGTTTGTCTGAGGCTAATAATGTTTAGCCACAGGAAGCATCAGAGCAGACTGGCCACGAGCAGGTTAGTACGAGACTTTTCTTCTACGCACCTGGCCGTAACAAGCAGTTCCACTCGCAAATATCTATGAATTTTGCTGGCCAAGGCTCCTTTCATTCCACATGTCACTCATTGCTATCGACCGTCTGCGCGGACTCTCCTTCTCCATACTAACAGTCAGTGCTAGCAACAGAGCAGCGAACAGAAGCCGGAGTACAAATGGTGCAAGATCTTCTACGAGGCAGCACCCGGAGCACAGAACTACTATTACATGCACTTCGACACCCGAGAAACCAAGTACGATGAGCCAAAGGAGCCTTACTGGATCTGGGACGCTCTGACGAGCAACGTCCACACCTGCGGCCTACAACAACCATCGACTACGACACCACAGGCTGCACCCGGTACATCATCGACAGCGCCAACAAGCGAGCCGGCTGCGGAGTACCAAGGCTACAACCCGAAGATCCACGGCAGCTACGACCCAGATGCCCCATACGCCAAGTTCCACGAAGAAAAGTCCGCTGAAGAGCAACCTGCTCTTCTCTACGACCCGGCCGCAGCACAACAAGCCGCAGGAGACTATACCGCCGTAGGCGCCTTCAATCGCTTCTCCGGCGGCTTCCAGACTGCGGATAAGTCCACCGAGCGTCACAACGACTTCAACAAGTCTGGCAGACAGCTCAACGCTTTCTTCGACGTTGATGCTGCAGCGAACGTACATGGTGGGATCAGTCTGAAGGAGGAACGGCGCAATCAGAAGCTCAGCAAGAAGGAGATCCAGGAGATGACGAAGAAGCGGAGGGAGAAGAAGGAGAAAAAGAGGATGGACTTCTATAAGTCATGAGAGAGCAGAGGCGTTTAGGAGGCTGGACATCATGGCATTGCAGGCGCTGGCGCTTTCGGTACTGGCATAGCATGGCATTCGTTGGCGTTGTCGGCGCAGGCATGCCAAGAGAATGAGTGCCACGAGTGTAACAGTACATTTGCAGCATATGGTAAATCGTTCATGAGTTAACCTTCATGATCTGAGCAATATCGTTCATCAAGCCACCCATCCGAGCACGTCCTCCTCTCTTCACAAGTGTGCGAGCTCCTTCTCCAGTAGCTCGCTCATGCCAGCAGGTATCGCATCGAGCAACTGCAATTCAGCCTTCACATTCAGCATGAGCATGGTCTGCAACTCTCTTCTTCCGTCTTCATCCCCGTCTTCGTCTCCGCCATCCTCGCAGACCGCAGAATCCCCCAAGTAGCGCTCCAGCATCTTCCGAGCTTTGTTGCGATCCCGTGCCGTTAGTGTCAGCAAGCCCTGACTGCCGTGCGTGCTCTCCTGCGCTAGCATGATATGCTCGCTTCTCAAGCCAAGCCACTTCATGCTAGGGACCCTCAGCTCGGCACTCTCGTGCGCCAGAGCTATCGATCCGTTTTTGTACGTTGACAGGATAGCCAGACCATCCGGATCAAAGTCCACAAGGCCGTAGACCGGTGGCGAAGCGAATCCATTTTGCGGTGACGCTGTGCTGAGGAAGCGAAGTAGAGCGCGGGTAGCGATGTCTGGGTAGCCTTTGCCTGTGATGAGTACACCTTCGGTGCTCACTCTCTCCCAGAAGTCGGAAGCAGCGATGGAGCGGAAGCTGGCTTCTTTCTCGATCACGATGATCCACTTTACTGACTTCATGTCGACTGAGAGTACATCTTTGAGGTTCGGTACCAGCATGCCTTCCCTGTCTGCTGCGGCGTTGACGGTCGAGCCATCCCTACGGCAGAAGACCAATGCTCCAGTGACGAGGCCCTTCGCGACTGCCGTGATGTTGAGTGCTGAGCGCTGAACGTCAAAGGTGTGAGCGATGTCGTCCACGTAGCGGTCGACGTGTGTTTGGTTGCCGAAGAGAGCAGGATCGCGGTAGTAGATGTCTCTGCGAAAGGAGGTCAGTGTAATGGAGAGTGAGCACAGGGTTTAGGCCAGACCTTTTGGACAGTGTGACACCGGTACGTAGCGCTTCGTGCGTTAACTCCAGGATGCGCAGAACGACAGCTATGCAGGTATTAGTCTTGCAGGGATAGAACTTGGCATGTGACCTTACTGAAACGCCATGCTTCCTCAGCTGTCTTGCCAGGAAAGCAAATACGCCTCGACTTCACTTCGATATCGTCGTTTACCTGGGCACCTGCTCGTGGCTTGTGGATTTGACGAGTCCTCACTTTGAGCGACAAGCCGATCTCGTGACGTTCGTTGAGCATATCATCAGCAATCTGCGCAAACACTGCTTCGATCTTGCCGATGACGGACAAACTGCTGTTGCCGATGCCGCTGTCTTCGATATCACAATCCGACGGTGGATCAAGTGCTCCACGATGCGACTCGGACAGAGAAGGTATGTTGAATGCCTCCGCTTGGACCGCCGCCGACTGCGTCTCTTCGGCCTCATGTTGAGATGTGTTGCCGATCTTTGCGCCAGCTTGTGGAGGACCGACGTCGGTGCTTACACTGGTCGCTACTGAAGCCTGGCTGTCGTCCCCTGGCTGCTCATCGTTGCTCTCACAGAAGTCGAGATTGTCGGCTGCCGCAATCAGAGACTCTTGCGATGAGTCGATAACCAGTTCTGCCTCGCCGAGGAGGTCCTCGAAGTCATCGTCGTCCATTGTGATGACCGGGCTGGGATGGACTGGAATCGGAAGAAGTGAGGTCTCGAAAAGTGGAGCAGTCGCCAACTCTACGCGGTGGCCCAAGCTCGGCGAAGCGAGCGCGTCCGCCTCTCGATTCACGCAATTCACGATTGGATTCACGAACAGCACGACCAACACACACCGAGCTTCTGTATTCTATGTGAAGGCCAAGCAGTTATCAAACAACTTGTGGGATTTCAGCACTATACAAAGGTACAAATGGAGGACATCGACTCCTCTCCCACCTCGCCAAACCCACGAAAGCGATCAGCACCGGACGACACGCCCGGCAAGAAGCCACTCAACCTGAAAGGAACACAGTTCGCCATGCCTACGCCACCAGATACCGAAGAGTCAAGCAATGTCAGTCCAACAGGCAGCAGCGAACAGCAGAGGGAAGGCTCGCCGGCGCCTAGCATCTCCACGATGACCAGCGTAGAGATTACGGGCAGCAACACCGTCGAGGCCAGCACACAAGCCGACACAGGCTCCAAGCCACCGCCAGCAAAGCGGAGGAAGCTTACCCAGGCCGAGAAGGAACGCGAGAAGGCGGAGAAAGAAGCTAAAGCTAAGGAAAAGGCGGAGCAGAAAGCACGTAAGGAGGAGGAGAAGCGTGCCCAAGATGAGGTGAAGCGGCAGAAGGCGGAGGAGAAAGAGGCTAAGAAGCGTGAGAAGGAGCTTGAAGAGCAGCGGAAGCAAGACGCGAAGCTCAAGAAGGAGCGGAGTCAGATGAGATTGGGTGCCTTCTTCGGTGCGAAGCCTGCGACACCAGCCAAGTCTCCTCAGCCAAGCAGTTTCGAGAATGGTAGCTCTGCTAGGCGCAAGTCGCTGTCCCTCGAGCCATATGAGGCTGTTGCAGACCAGCTTCCAACTCAGAGTAAGCGTTCAGTATCGCCTACCAAAGGCCCTCAACCACAGCCAGCTGCTACCGAGCAGGCACCATCTACACCACTGCCAGTCAGGAAGGCTACGGTATCCGACTACAAAAAGCACTTCTTGGCCTTCGAACTTCCCTCCCACAGCACCATGGCACCGACCTTCAGCATACCAAACCCGGATGACTTGGCATACTGGCAAGGCGAGTTCGATCGTGAACTGCAAGACCCTGCCATCCAAGAGAAGATCGATCTCGGTCTGATGGAGCGTACAGCGGTCAACGACCATATGTTCAGCAGTAAAGATGGCAAAACAGAGCGAGGTGTCGCACTGCCGAATATGCGTGCGCTTGTAGACCGCATACAAGGCACCTCGAACCAGCCTATTGATCTCACGGTTGACGCACCAGCGAGCCAGCAGGTGCAACCGCTTGACGTTTTACAACAAGTCTCACAGCGTTATCTACATTTCGAAGAGGACGTTCGACCTGCGTACTTTGGCACATACACGAAAGTCCGCTCGCCGAGATCGACACGGAGGCTTATGCTCAACCCTTTCAGCCGGACACGGACAGACACTGACTACGACTACGACTCCGAGGCCGAATGGGAGGAGCCAGAAGAGGGTGACGAAGATCTGGCTGATGATGAAGACGAGGCTGAATCAACTGGCGAGCCAGACGAGATGGATGGCTTCCTGGATGACGAAGAGGACGCGCTTAAGAGTAAACGCAAGATGATCACGGGTGACTTACAACCAGCGATTACGGGACTCTGTTGGGAGAATAGCAAGAACACGATCGTGAGGAGCATCGAAGTACAAGGCGAAGAGGGCATTCTGGATCCGGACGAAGTACACGGTACGCCAACAGAGATGAAAGGCATGCGCATCGGCTTCCTCCTGCCTAACTTTACGGGTCACCCCATCGACCCTTTCAGTACTGTCTACTGGGCTACCGAGATGGCTCCACCGGACGTGCCGATCACCTCTGCCACCAACACTCTTCGACCGCCACTGCAGGAGCGCCATTCCAATAGCCCTGGTCCGCTCACGCAGTCACTCGTCGGTGCGGCGGAAGGCGAAAAGGGACCCATCACCAGCACTGCTGCTTCACAGAGCACGAAGAAAGCCAAGCCAGCACCGAAGCCACTGCCGAAGGAGGACTTGGAAGAATTCAAGGAGGCTGTTGTTGGCAGTCCAATTGGCAAAGTTGAGCTCTGCAAAGGGCTGAAGGCCAGGTAAGCAAGCTCTTTGTGTGAATTCGACCGTTGTGATGTGCTAATAGACGTTGTAGGTTCCCGAAGTTGACAATGGAGACAATCAAAGACACGTTATCCACGCAATTCGCGTCTGTCGGTGCGAAAGGCAACAAGAAGTGGCTGTATGTTGGCGGCTCGTAAAGGACGGCGTCTGGTTTGAAGGCAGTTTGGGCACATCGAAGGTGCGGTTTCTGTTTCTGAGCAAGCTGGCAGTCTAGCGTTCCGCATCCGCATTGCTCGCATCGTGTACGAAAGGAGATAGATGACGAAGGAAGGCGTTCGTGGCCATTCTGCGAGGAGCTTTGCTTGGTGTTGGTGGACTGCATCCTGTACGTTTCAACAAAGATGGTATATGATACACTACTCCAGCATCTCTTTCTGTGCCTTCTTCCTGCGCTCCCGATCCCGCTCTTCTTTGCGGAAGAACGCGTTCTTCGGTTTCGCCAGCTCTTTGTTGCTCCTGCTTCCACGCTGATACTCCAGGTACGCCATATCCTCTCCTCCAGCGAGCGAGGATAGAGTGCCTGCTTGTCGCTTGACACCGCTACCCTTTTTGCCACCGCCGGCTTTCCTGAAGGTAGCGCGATCGCTGAACAGGTCGTCGACGATGCGTTCCTCATCTCCGGCCGTTTCGGACTGCAGCAGAACGTCCGTCAAGAGCGTCATCCGCTCCTCTTGCGTACTGAAGCGCAGATCAGGCATCGAGTCGATGCCGTTCAAGTGCGTAATGACTTTGAACGCGTAGCCCTGGTCGACAAGGAAAGCCTGACGTTTGGAGGAGTAGTACATCTCATTCGTGTCTTTCGACACGAGAGAGTAGAAGAAAGCATTAAACCCTTCGTCGTTTCTCCTCTTGGCTCTGAGAATCCGTCCGAGACGCTGAGCTTCTTGACGCCGAGAACCGTAGTGCGAGGATATCTGGATGAGGCATGTCGCTTCGGGCAAATCTAAACTCGTGTCCCCAATCTTAGACAGGAAGATGGTGGACACAGCGTCATTGAACTGGAAGTTCTGCAACACGAGATCGCGCTCGCGCTGGCCTGTGTCGCCGAAGATGTAGGGCTTCTTCAGGCCCTCGGCATACTGTTTGAGTGCGTAGACATTGTCCGAGAAGACGATGATCTTGTCGCCGCGACGCTCATGGAAGTCAATCAGGAATTGACAGGCCTGGAACTTTCTAGGATTCATGATGGAAAGTAATGACCGCTTGTTGGTAGTCTTCGTCTTGATGTACTCACTGAAGAACTCTCCAGTCATGGGACACCAGACTTCTGCGCATTGTACGCGCGCGATATGGCCTTCTTCGGAGAGCTGAAGCCAGTTGGCCTCGTACAGCTTCGGTCCGATCAAGAAGTTCAGGTCCTTGATCTTGTCGTCTTCTCTCAGCAGTGTCGCAGTCAGACCAAGCTTGCTATGAGTCTTGATGCGCTCCGTGACTCGTCTAAACATCTCAGCAGGCACGACGTGCACCTCATCCAGCACCATGAGCCCCCATTCTCGGCCCATGATTTGATCCATGGTCTGCTTCGAGTCGTGCGCTCTTCTCGTGTTCTGGGTGACCATACTGTAGGTGCACACGATAATGCAGGCACGATTGGGTATGCGGCCTTTCTCGGTGGATGTGAAGATGATGACATCGTCTGGATTGACGTTTGACCACTTGATGAACTCCGCTCGCCATTGTCCTGCTGAGGTAGCGGACGTGCAGAGTACAATGACCGACTTCTTTTCGGTGCAAGCCGCTGTTATCCCGACCAGTGTCTTGCCTGCACCGCAAGGTAGCACGATGATGCCGGATCTGGCACGGCCGTTACCGAACATCTTGGAAAGCGCATGCTCCTGATAGTATCGGATCTGCGTTGCGGGCTTAAGATCAATGTCTAACGTCGCATTCGTGAAGTCGGCGCGGAAGTCGTACTCTTCTGTCAAAGGAAGTTTCAGTGTGACATTGCAGTGTTCTTGCACCGTCTGGATCTTCCCGCCATCGATTTCAAAAGAGTGTACTTGATCAACATCGTCGTCATCCTCTTCCTCCTCTAGTAGGAACTCAGCCATATCCTTCTCCGCCTCTTTACTGCCAAACTCATCATCTGAGTCTGACTCTTCATCCTCGTTTCGCCTCTGCTGGCGTTGCTTTCGCTGCTGCTCCACCCGTGCCTGTGCCTCCTTGTTTCCCTGCGCATCTTTTGTACCGGGTATAACCAGTCCGCCCATCTTCGCCGCCTTCTCTGTCTGCAGCTCCGCGGACTCTTCCACCCGGCATGTGCTTATTACCTCATCTCGGAGCAACATCTGTAGCACGCTTGCATCGTTGCTTTCCAAGAAATACCGGTTGTGCTTCAGCACCAGCCGTACTTTGCCGAACGACTGCGTGCAGTTGTGTATGAAATCGATGATCGACTGAGGCAACTTCGTCTTGCTGAACATCTCCAGCTGCCGTACGATATCGGACTCGGTAAGACCCACCGATACAGCAGCGAAGAGCGAATGCGGATTGATAGTGTACTCATGCATATTCGTCGTTCGACTCTGAGGCTCGGCGATGTTGATGAGGAAGTTCTGGGCCTGCTTGAAGGAAGGAGAGAACGTTTCGAGCACCACCCTTCCCTTGGCTGGGTTGAGCCATATTGGGCGCAAGTGATGATCAGGCTTCAGTTCTTCGTCTGCGAAGTCGTTCTTCACGTTGAAGAGATGACCTGCGGGATCTTCTTTGGTGCTGGCTTTCTTCTTCTTGACATAGGTAGATGGCTGGAATCTCTGGCCTACATCTTTGTACTTATTCTTCTGCGGCGCGGTGGTTTCCAGTCCCTCCGACTCATATGCCTCTGAGCCGCTGAAGTCATCGTCGCTATCGATGCTGACGGGCGTACTGACACCGGAGGCGACTCGCTTTGATGGGCGACCACTTGCGGCCGGCGCCTTGCGTTTGGGCGCCATCTTGTCTACCTCCTCTCCACCCCAGTCCTTCTCTTTCACCTACACGACTCCGAAGGTGTAAACAGGCCGTTGACGATACTTGTTGAAGAATATGTCGTGTCGCGACTGTGCAGCAGATCAAGAACAGGCGGCGGAGTGGTTGACTCAAGTCCGCATGCACGTAGCCTCACGGATACTGCCGCCTTGGCAACGGTGACGCATGTGAATGTCAAACAGCACTTGAGGTTGACCTTTTCATACCAGAACTGTGCGGTAGCTAATTGACGTCCGGACCAATCTGACCGCTTGCATCGTCCTTTCAACAGGCCTTTGGCAGTGGGCGTTGGACGCCGACAGGTCTCGGTGAGGTCTCCGATTCTATCCGGCATGTGATTGCGGAGGGTCCATGCTCTCGGAGGTGAGCCCATTGCATTATCGAGACGTAAAGATTCAAGATCATCTTCCACACCTAACTATTCAACACACCACGCCTCACACCACATCACCGTCCTATTGACTCGCCTCAGACCTCTTACAGCCTAGCACGGCCTACTAATCGATCATCATGAACACTGTGAGCCACCATCGGATTCTCGCCAGCACCCGTCACCACTAACACATGGCCAGATCAGATCCGTAGGCTACGGCTGGGGCGTCCTCATCCTCGCCGGCGGCGGCTCGTACTACTTCGCGAAACGATCCGTCAACGCCGACCGTGCTGAGCGAGCAGAGGCCGAGGAGCGGCGACGACAGCAACGGGAGCGGATGAGAGTTCAGGAACAGATTGCCGCACGGGCGAGGGAATCAAGTGGTGCAGGCACGGGTGCGGGCGCAGTGACAGGACAAGCAAATGCCAAGAGGAAGGGAGGAGACAATCCGTCACCCAGTCAGCAGGCAGAGGCAGGCGATCCCGCACCTGTAACGCATGCGCAGGAGGATATGGCGCGGAGAGGATCATATGAGGCGGCCGAACCATTTCGAGCGAAGAAAGGGGATAGGTTTAGTTGACGAGAAGAGGATAATTCAATTCAAGGGCCGGGTGTACGAGATGGGCTTCGGAGGTTGGCACATAGCGTGAGGGAGAGCACATCTGGCAACACTACGAAGCTGCGACTCGACGGGAACGCATACACAGTGAAATGAGCCAGCGCCATGCTGTAATTCGAGGCTAAAGGTCGAAGGTGGGTACTGCTGCGCACCATCACTATGCCGTGATCCAACCCTCAGCAACGCCTGTATACCGACTCCACCGATGCGTCTAGAACCATGTTCATGCCCAGAACGCCATAGCTCCACTCGCTGAAACCCAGGACAGTCGACATCTCGTCCAGCGCCACCTTACCGCCGGTTCTTCACGACTCCATGTCCAGCGTAGTCCTCCAGTGGACTGCACGGTAAACAATCCCTGAAGCTCAGTGGTCGCCTGTCAGATTGTACATTAGCCAAACTCGATACATCGGACGACCGAACAGGATCTCACTTACATCTTCGCGTATCTGGTGTCTTTGCTTGCCCTCTGGCTCACCAATGCCGCAGCAGTGAAGGGTGCCGTGAAGGCCAGGCAGCAGTAGCCCATCACTGTCGCTGCTGCGAACCGCTCGCTTCGTGTTGGAGCAGCGCGGTGGGAGTAGTATCGCATGGCTTGCAGCAGGAGGCGTTGAGTTGGCAGCGTCATGTTGATATCTTCGACTCGTTGGTTGTTGCTTGATTGTGGCTGTTGATGTTGATTGATACTTTCTACGTGTCTCCGTCTTTGAGATGGAGTTGTTAGTCTGTGGTCATCAAGAGTGCACCTGAGGACTGTTTGTTTCATTCACTTACCAAGGCGCTGATCTCCGCCGCTGTTTGATACGCCGAAGCCGAGCCGCTCGCTGATTGGTCTGATGTGAGTAAGCACTGTTTTTGTAGCCTTGTAACCTGTACAGTCTTCAAACCCGTATGAGACGTCGTACTTTGGAAACAGAACTGAAGTGAATTCTGAACTGAACAATCGGATCTTCGTCAGTCACGACATCGTGACTAACAAAGGTAGCCACGAGGCCGCCCGCGTGTTCTGCCGCGCGGGCAGGAGCAACAGTTCCGGCTTTCTTTCCGGGGCACTTACCTGCACGATGAGTGGTGCTACAGATCACGCCATGGGAAGCCACTCTGGTGAATACTCAGCCGCTGACAACTCATCGTGCTTTCCGCGCTTCGTACCCGCGTTGGGCGATGTTTGCGTCGCGTGCGTGCGGAAGGGATGTTCTTGCATAACTAACGACGACATGATACGAACGTAACTCCGCGATCGATTCTCGAAACCTATCTGATGTGCCTCCGCTGCAGTGTATCACCTGCACGAACCACTGTAATGGAGCACGGCGTGGCATAGCTGGACGGGTCTACCGAGCGGCTGAGGTAGCTTCTGGCCGCGCAGAGCAGTCATTGCGGCTTCGCCCTCCTGACTGCCAACAAGCACGAACCGCACTGAAACGACATTGGCACCAGAAGTCCGATCAACATCCGTTGCATGGTGGTTCCTAGAAAGAGAGCTGCTTTACGTTCTGCTCATACCCGGAGCTCCGCGACTTGAATCACGAGAGCAAGGTTTGCCCAGACCATGCGGCTCATCGACGTGAGAACACTGAAGCTAGTGGAATTTGCAGGTAATGCAATTCCAAGGTACGTTATTCTTTCGCATACCTGGGAAGATGGAGAAGTCTCTTTCCAGGACTTTCAAGCTGGCGACTCTGCGAAGCTCAAGAAAGGCTACAGAAAGATTGAGTTTGTTTGCGACCAGGCCAGGCGTGCATATCTGGAGTATGCATGGGTGGACACTTGTTGCATCGACAAGTCAAGTAGTGCAGAGCTCTCGGAAGCTATAAACTCGATGTGGTTGTGGTATTCGAAGGCCGAAGTGTGCTTCGTCTTTCTGTCCCACGTCATGAGCACTTGTCCAAGCTTGACCGACTCGCAAAGGAACAACAATTGGCTATCCTGGGGCGAGTACAAGGAAGATTGGCCATTTTGGCACGATGTATTCGCTGGTAGCGTATGGTTTACTCGGGGATGGACACTTCAGGAGCTCCTTGCGCCCGGTAGTGTGAAGTTCTATGGTCGGCATGGGAATTACATCGGGTAAGTACATTAAAGCTGTCTCGCGACTCGCATTGAGCGCTTACTGACAGTACCAGATCCAAGGTGGACCTTGCAGAGACTTTATCTGCAATTACAGGAGTCGATCTTAGGGTACTTCGCCAAACAAAACAGCTGCAGTCCGTAAGCATCGCCAAGAGAATGTCCTGGGCCGCACGCCGAACGACTACTCGCATTGAGGATCGAGCTTATTCTCTACTTGGGCTGTTTGACGTTAATATGCCCATGCTGTATGGCGAGGGTAGTAAAGCTTTCATTCGCCTACAAGAGGAGATCCTGAAGTCCACAAGCGATCAGTCAATCTTGGCTTGGTCGTCTCGTGCGTGTACTACGGGCCGTCTGCTCGCTGAGTCACCTGCTGACTTCGAGCACGATCATCGTGTCGAGCCATGGGGCAGACCTGGTGTTTGTCAGATTACCAATCAAGGCTTGAGGCTTGAGGCACCGATGTTGACCTTCACGGAAAACGGATATACAGAGCAACTTGCTCTCTTGGCCTGTCGCTACGAAGGCGATTTCAGGGGCACACTGGCACTTCGTCTGCAGAGCCATACCGACGACACTGAATACGGACACCATTATGTGGCTGTCGACGACCAGGACGGCTCGCCGCAGTCGCCTATTCTTTCTGGCCGTATTGCGTTCGTCACTTTGGAGGAGATGCAGTACGCTGACCGTCACGTTGTTCAGATTAGTAGGCAGTATGAGAAGCGGAGGGATGCTCTCAGCTTCTGGCTCAGAGACCTGAATACAAGGAAGGGACCCGAGGTCAAGGTCCTCGAATACGATAGGTGGGGATGGGATACCCGAACAAGGACATTACGCGCCGACTCGGAACTATTTCGAAAATCAATCCGAACTCAAGTCACACTCCAACTGCCTTCTGGCTTGCCGGTCATACTTGCGCTCGGTTACGACATCACTTCACGACCCCGGTACGGCCAAGGCGCAAGAGCTGATGTTCACTTCATACCTGGCATCTGCGCATGGCCGTACGTGGGTAAACTCAAACTTCGGGACAATTGGTGGCCCTGCTTACATGAAAGTCAAACGTGCTTCACTGCCACCGGTTGTATCAACACCCCAACTTCTGCAAAGGTCCTCGATCCAAACAGGGTAGACGTTATGATTGCAGAGCTACATCTGCAGCAGATAATGGGAGAGATGGTGTACGTCGTTGATGTAAGGGTCGTGGACGCAGATGAGTCTGGTCGCATCATGCCTGAATGACTACCGCGGACTGCAACGCTACTGTAACGCTGAGACGACCACCGTCGTCCGTCTTGACGGCCTACATTTCGGCGGACGATGTTCTCGATCGCGACTAATAAGGTGTAGAATGCAGGAGACGATGGCCTCGGTTGATCATCCCGGGTGGCAAAGGTGTCGCGTGGGAGATTCGAAAAAGGCCGTGCTTTGTCGTCCAGTGTCAGTGTCAGTGGGCACAGGTGATGTTCAGCTGCGGTTCGTGGCTACTCACCTTTCAACGTTGAGATTCGTAGCTACTGCGCACGAAGGACACCATGTGCCCGGTCTGACGGCCCTGGAGAAATGGAGCTCGATCGTCATCAAATATGCAGGTTATGCAAGCTATACACAGGTTCTTTTCGTGCTCATATGGCCAACAGTACTCCGGCTCTTGGTATGGAAGAATGTCAAAGAGGACAAGCTGTTTAGCCCTGGATACTCGGTGGAGAAGCCGATGGACATTATTTGCTTAAGGGGCTTGCAAGATAGAGGATGATCGTCCGGTTGGAAGGGAGAAGGATCGATTGGAAGGGAGAAAAGATCGAACTGTAAAATGCAAACCTTGTTGAGGTATTGTTTTCTTGGTCAGGCTTCATGAATGATTCGGCCTCCCGTACAACCCACGTCGCCCATGACTGTCAACAACTTATTGCCCCATGTCCACTGACCTGCTCCATGCTGGCTTACTTGGAAAGATACCAGATGGCAAAAGCAAAGCCGCCACTTATTCCCATCCCACCCAGTGTCGCAAGCAGCATCGAAAAGCTATCCGACCTCCTTCCATTCGACGTGGAACGCCGGCCCTACATACTGTCAGCGGTGGACTTCAGAAGAATTCCATCTGATCCTGTCTAGCTTACCTCATCCATAGTGTACACGTTGCCGCAGTGAAGATGCACCGTGTGTCTCATCGTGCTTTCGAGACGGCTAACTGTGGTGGCATCTTGTGCTCCTGCGTTGAAGTGGTATGGTGAGGTTGGGCTTGAGCAGGAGGTATTCTGGCCGTAGAATCCGCCGTCCTTGGCATCGATCTTGCTGTTCTCGAATCTGACGAAGCTGAGACTTGGTTCTGCGGATGGTTTCGCTGACCCTTGGTCGGCAGATGATGGAGTGTTCTGTGAGAATTTCTCGGCCATCATGTCGAGGACCTTGGTGATGAAGGTGACGGTGAGCGTCTCTTTTGCGGTATCCATGATCCCCATCGCTGCTTATAATGGCTGATCGTACAAGTGTTTGCTTGATTTGGGTACCGTATTGGGAGGCTGAGAGTGTGTTGTAACTTCTTTGACCGCACTGGCGACGACAAACATCGTGCTGAACACATTCTCGGACATCTGAGAGAGCGTGCAGCCAGCGTGGCAACGTACAACGAGTGCCAGCATGCCACAGCGGCCGACGAACCAGCAAGCTGTTCAGAATAGCGTCTCTCATGTGAACGCATATGAACAAGCTCATGCCATCGCCCTCGACTACAGGTCACAGAGACCGCAGCGGATGCTTCTTCAAATCATAGTCTACACTTCTCTACGCACCCGCAGTCGCCTGAGCCTTCTTCCTCAATACCGTGGACGCACTGGACTGCCTCCCCGTACCACTCGCAGGTCCTCGGAACCGTAGAGAGGCCCGCATCTCTACATGGTAACAAGCGAGCTGAAGCTGATGTGCTCTCGGTGGAGGGCAATTTCGACACTATCTTCATCACTAACATTACAACAAATCCATGCACTCTCTCCCTCAATTTCAACGGCTGCCTATTGTCCCTCATCATGACTGCTTACACCCTGAACTCACTCCAGGTACGCCTTTGCTGCTCTCCAGATCAGCCTCACGGCCAGCTTCAGTACCAATTTGTCCACCAGGTTCAGCAGCCGCTTTCTCACTGGTGCGGGGAGCTTCGTGAGCAGCCCCGGGCGGTGCTTGCGCCGACGTGGTAGACTTGCGGTCGCTGGAGGATGTAGCCATGCGAAGCGAGTGTGGCTCCTCGTTCTCCGCCCGCGTATGATGATTGGTGGCTTCTGTCTTGGGGACATTAGCTTGAGGTTCAGCGGCATACTGATTGGCTGTGTCAACAGATTTGCGTACCTTCGCCCACTCCATGTCATAGACAGGTCTAAAAAGTATGTGATCCTGCTCAGAGACCAGCCCCTCAGGCTCCTCGCTTGTTGTTTCTGCATCCTTGTGGAAGGTTTCGGCTTCCGCAGGCATGCTCGCCTTGACATGGCGATCTTTAGGAGGAATTCTCTCATGGGTTAGCCGGCCTTCCTGGACTAGCTGCTCAAGCTGTTGGGCGGCCTCTTCGTCCACGTGCTTCTTCATACCGGCCACGAACTTCTGCAGCACGGTTCTACGCGGTGGTTCGCTATCAGAGGCATATTGCGCATCTTGTCCGTGCTTCCCATGCGATTCCCCTCCGGCTCCAGGATCTAACTCATTCGGTGCATCCTCGACGGCATTTGCAGCAACTCCGACGGCTTGTTCGGGCTCACGCATCATCTCCTCTCTAGCGGGCTGGTGCTTCCACTTCCGCATCCTGTTCAGCAGTCTATTGGGCGCCTCGTCCTCGTCTTCCATGCCAGGCCTTTCAGCGCCTTTGGGTTGGCCTTCGCCTTCATCGTCGCCATCCTCGGAGTCGGCCACAACCTTACCACTTCCAAAGAAGGCCTTCTTCTCCCTCTTCTTCTTATTTCGAGCAGCCTGCCTTCTCTGCCGCGCAGTCTTGACTGGCTGCCACCCATCTTCCTTTGCCGCATCCTCGATCTGTGTTCCACCCTTCCGAGACCACTTCTTCTGCTTGACCTTCTGCGGCAAGCACGCCGCAAAGTCCTCAGCACTCTCATACACATTCTTCCCATCCCAGATCGCCTGCCCAAGCTTCAGATCGTCCCATTTGGGCGGCCTCTCAGACTTTGGTCTCTTCATGCGCTCCCGCTCATACGCTCTGATGGTTTCCCTCACCTCTCCGCCCGCTGTCTCACTCTCTCCAGCACGATTAGCTGTAAAACCGGTAGGTTTTCCGTCTTGACCGGCGCGCTCGATCTCAGACTTCGCCAAAGCGCACGCAAACGCTTCGTCCTCTTCCTCCTGCATCCTACGAGCGGCCTCTTCCGCTGCTTTTGCAAGCAACTCAGGGATCCTGTGGTCTTTCTCCCCGGACAAGTACTGCTGAGCCATAGGCAGAGCATTCTTCTCAGAGTAGCCTTCAGCCAAGGCTTTTGCGTAGTAGATGTCTGCAGCTTCGTCACGCTGGGCTTGAGTCACTCTAGGTTTGGCGCTCGCTATAGCGGTCTTGGGAAAGAGACCCTCATCAGCGATCTTCACGGCTTCGAGCCTTGCGTCCTCGGCAGCGGAAAGCGAGTATAACCGGGCCTCCTCTACCTGAGCAGAGGCGGCGTCGAATTCGCGAGCAAATTGCTGCGCACTTTGCTGCTCTGGCGTGGGTGCAATGGGTGCAATCGCCTGCGAGCCGTCACCTTTACCGGGGGCTCCCTCCTCTTCCTGCAGGTTGGTACTGTTCAACAAAGCCTTCAAGAAGTCCACATCCCTCCTCAATTCCTCAGGAGACCGACTCCTCTGATCTCTCACCGCGCCCGACGAAAACGCTACCTCGCTCTCTACAGAAGAAGATTCAGGGTCCAGCGTCCCAGGCACATGCCCCTCTGACGACCTCGACCGGCGCTCTGCTGCGCCAGAGCGAGGATTGGTCGTTTGCTCATCCAGGTTCAGAACATCGCGCACGACCATGACGGTAAATATGTCCCCATTCGGTGGCTCAGGAGTCGTCGGTCGCTCGGACTCTTTTGGCTCGAAACCAGACCACACTTCCTGCTCATACCCAGCAATACCGCCACTCTTCCGTAGGAAAGCCTCGAGAGCCAATCTGGCCTCCCTCGAGTCGGCTGCAAGCTGCTGGAGCCTCCTTCGTTGCACCGCAAAATCTTGCGCAATGCTGAGACCATCCTGCGAATCAGTGCGGAGAGGGAAGCGGTTGCTTGACTGCGTGGATGTTGTAGTTATTGACACTGACGGCGATGTCTTGGCATCAGTCGTTCCTGACTGCGGCGAAGGAGGATCCCTCATCTCCTCGGGCTTCCACTCCCTGAAATCCGGACTCCCATCCTTGACCCATTCATCAAACAGTTGATGCAAGATACGATTACGATCTTTGCGGTCCCTGATAGTCTGCTCGTCGCCCTCCTCACCTCCATCCTCTGCAGGCCCTGCATCTCCAGCAGAGATCAACAACGGCGCCGGTCCACTCGCCGCCTCCTTCGAAGTAGCGTCCTTCCCTGTCATCGTCGCCCATGCTTGAGTCTTGAGAAGATCAGCTCGCTGTCTCCGCACCCACGAAGGCCGGCGCTCGTTAAGTGTAGAAGGGACCGCAGGGTCGAGGACGGTTCTTGCCAGAGCTGTGGTGCCCAAAGTAGACTCATCCCTGGCCTGGTCAATAGTAGCTGGGCTGGTAGCATCAAAGAAAGCCGGATAGTTGGCTGAATGTCTTTCTCGTGCCTCGAGTGCCTCGAGTGCCTCCTTACGCTGTTGTCGTGCACGGCGAGCGTCTTGGAACTCGGGATAGTCCTTGATGGGTGTGCCGTGTTCTGGAGACATTGTGGTGGTTCTTGATGATCTGGTTGGTCGTGAAACTTGGATTGGGGTGTGATGGATATCAGAGGATTTGAAAGAATGAAATGGGCAGTAGGTTCGTTGATTGGCTTGCGGTTTTTGAGCATAAGCAAGAAGGTAGGTACGGGAGGTGGAGCAGTTGAGCTCATGGGCAGCAGTGGGAGATATGGGTGGCGCTGGACTTCAGTCAATGGCAGTAGATGCATATGCACTGCACGATCATCTTGCGACGCCGGCTCTAGCCTACGCAATGCTATCGCACGCTATCTGTGACTGTAGTTAGCCTACTCAAACACATGCTGACCTGCCTGGCCACCCTTGCGCTATGCCGTAGCATGCTCCCATGAACGCCTCGCTCGCTATGCCATTACCCATTGCGTGAACCGCAGTTACTGAAACACACTCCCACCTCCACCAAACCCGCCCAGCCCACTGAAGCTAGTCCTCGGGCTGGGGCGGCCCTTCTCATACAACCACTTCGAGTTCAAGCCAACGCTAGCCTTATTGGTCTTCGTCGGCGTGTTCATACCACCTACAGCGTCGAAGTCCGGCGTACTGAGCACAGAAGACTGGAAGCTCGATCTCCTGCCATTCCCACCCATGCCACTCAGAGGCGATGGTCGCGGTGAGCCGGAGACTGATCGTCCACCTCCGAGCCTAGAGTCCGAGAGTGGCGTACCGCGACCGGACAAGGGTGATCCTGAAGCCTGAGCGCGGAGACTGCTGCCACTCTGCGGTGTTGCAGATCTGGAGTAGCGTGGTGGCGTAGTATATTGGGCTTCCTCCATCGGCGTCGCTGGCCTACTCCTCTCTCCCAAGCCCAGAAGCTGCCGTTGCGAGTCCGTGAGCGGTATATCGTCGCATGAGTCTTTCGGTCTGAAGAGTGGGGAGAAAGCGAGGAAGATGTTGACGGCGAAGAAGAGGCGGAGGAGGTTGAGTGTGTATGTTGAGTATGGCTCGGCGGCCATTATGTAGGCTCTTGGGAGTCTGTAAATCATCAGTGTAAGCTTCGAAATGGCCCATGGGTGAGGGATGCATACATTATCTCTGCAAACCACGGCACCAAGACTGATGCGACCAAGAATCCAGCATTCAGCCCAATGATCCGCATGTTACTTGCATCGAACCTCGTCGCATTCTGCCTCTTGATTACTTCCTGCATGCGTGGGTGCTGCCATTGCCCTGGCGTGGAGATTGCTGGTGAAGGCTGCTGTTGTGGTGTTCCAGGTGTCAAGGCATTGGCGATCTTTTGGGGAGTGAGGTTGAGCTTCGGGAGGAGCGAGGTTGTGGTCGTGGATGGTGAGGATGTCACTCCACTCTGCGAGCTCTGCGTGCGGGATAGTTCTCTCGTGGGGACGAAGGGATTGCGCGAGGAGGTGGTACTGCCGGAGGGGATGCGCTGGGTGAGGGAGGCACTGGACATGGTCGCGGTTCGTTGCCGTCGCTGTCGGATTTGGTTGGCGCTGCTGTGCTGTGTAGTTAGTACGTTAGTATGCTTCTCCGTGGCTCTTGTACTGCTCAGCGCATCTTGGATTGAAGTGTTGAAGACTGTGAGCTGGTTGCCATGCGCTACTACGTACTTGTCGCAGCTCAAAACACGCGAAACGCGACCATCTTATCTTATCTGATCTTGATCCTGGAGCTTGAAACTATTCACTTCCGTTGCCGACGCCCCACTATCTTACTCGCATTCACTGCCAGCGCACTCCTCAAGTGTGACCTTGAACTTCTCACCATGGAGCAAAGATAGCGAGACCACACCACACCAGCTTCAATAGTGTCAACAATGGCCAACTACATCGAACGAGCCGACGCCGCTCTAGCGAACCTCCTCTCAGATTGGGGACTAGCAACGACCGTCCTAGCATTAGTGATAGTAGGCTTCGTCGTGTATCCCATAGTCTACCCCGACGAACCCGACACCCACCCTCTACTTCTCGCTCGCCAGTCAAGCGCAGCTCCTATACGGAACAAGAATGAATCAGCCGCTTATCGATCACCAGAAGTACCCTATGGCTCACCATTGAAGAGTGGACTGAATGTGAAGCCTGAGGGCGCACCACGCTGGGCAGCAGGCAAGGATGGAGATTTGAGGGATGTGTGGAGGGAGGTACAGAGAGGTGGGAAGACGGGGGACGACGGCAAGGCGATCCCGGCGGGCTTGATCATGACGGTGCTTGGGAAGGAGGAGATAGTGGAGCATGATGTGGCAGATTTGAGTAAGGAGATTGAGACTATGGGAAGGCACATGAAGGAAGCGGGTGTGAAGAAGGTGGCGATATATCTGCCGAATAGTGTGGAATATCTTTTGACTATCTTTGGTATGCTTACGGCTCCCACGAGGTGATAGGAAAGCTGTGCTGACATGGGGACGTAGTCTGCTCGTTCTACGGCATCACACCAATACTACTACCATACAACCAATCTCATCCCAAAGCCTTCGAGCTCATCAACAGCACAGGCGCCGACGGCTTGATCTGCGCAGCCGGCAACCTGCCCTTGGACTCCCTTGTCGAGCAATGCAAGAACCTCCGCCTCCTGACATGGGTAGTGGAGAAGACCAGCAGGCACATGGACTGGAACGGCGTGCCCGATTCCGCAGCCGACCATCTGAAAGTCAGCGTCTGGCACGACATCGTCGCCGAGAACAAGTATTCCGCAACCGCCGACCTACCGAAGAGCGAAGACGGCGAACAACCAGTCGACCTCATCTCCGTCTGGCAGCCTGTAAAGCCCGAAGCCAGCCCCGAGATCGTGACTTTCACCCAAAAGAACATCGTCTCCGCCGTCGCAGCCGCCATAACCGCACTCCCACTCCGCCAACGTCTCAACTCCGGCGACCTCCTACTACCAGCCGACGGCTTCACGCACACCTACGTCCTCTGCCAAACTCTCGCGGCGATGTACATGCACGCCAGCCTAGCCATCAACAGCGTAGCAGGCCCCGGCGTGGATCTCGCACTAGCTGCACGCGCCGTCTCACCCACCGTCATAGTCGCCTCCACCGAGACGATGGTCCGACTCCATGAGCAGGAAACGGCTGGCCTCACATCGGCTGCTCAACGACTTGGGAAGTACAGCCAGACCCAGGCAATGAGTGCCGGGCGGATGCCAACCGATGGCTTACTCTTCAAACTCCTCGCGCCTTCTTCCTCAGCGGCAGGCAATACGCCCGGAAAGCTGCGGTTAATCCTCACATCCGAACGCTGTGGTGCTGGCTCGCCACATCTCACTTCGACCCAACTCTCCGACTTGCGGATATTCACGAGAGCGAGAATATGCTACGCGCTCACGGCGGCCAAGGTAGCGGGAGCAGTAAGCCAAAGTAACGTCTTTGACTACAGAAGAGAAGATGGCATGGGCTGCAGTCAATTCGGCGTTCCGCTCAGTAGCCTCGAGGTGAAGCTAGTGAGCAAAGAAGACTCGGCTGTGAGCGGCAACACGCCAGTCGGCGAAATCGTGGTGAGTGGGCCAGCCGTGAGTGGTGGTGAGGTTTCGTTGGGCGTGATGGGGAGGGTGAGGGAGGACTGTACACTTGCGTATGCGTAGAGCCTGTGATGATGAGATGATGTAGATAGGTTTATACAGTCATGCGGTTTAGCGATGTCGATATGCTAATGCCCTACATCGGCCTACTTTTGACCTACATTTGCCCTACATCTCACCTACATCGCCCTACAATTTACCAACATCACCCTACATTTGTCCTACATTTGCCCTACATTTGCCCTACAATTTACCAACATCGCCCTACATCGTCCTACATTTGCCCTACATCTACCCTACATTCTACCAACATTACCCTACATTGCCCTACAATTTCCCAACATCGTCCAACATCGTCCTACATTTGCCCTACGTTCATCATACAGTATCTCAACACCGCCAGCAACCCTTTCAACATGTTTCAATGGCAAGTTGTCGCTTGAGGCCAGCTAGTCGCCGATACGGCAGCTCAGGAGCCAGGCGAAGAACAGGAGAAAACGTTGATCGCTCCGAGATGCCATTTTGTCAGATACTCGCCGGTTGCACCGAATATCACGTTGTTTCCACGCTGCTTTGGTCTTAGGGAGCAAGGTTTTCGGCGGTCCTCGTTGTTGCTGTCCTAAGTTTGGCAGCCTAGACCTTTAGCGAGGCTCAAGGAGAAGGCACGTCGTCAAAGCCAGTCGCAGTGACCGTACCGTTACCGGCTTGCCGGCGCGAGCTAATCTAGTGAGGGGTTGAAAGGTGGGGCCGCAGAATGGTGACTGGGTTGACCAAGTGTGTTGGGGTTTTGATATTCATAGATGCGAGAAATATTAAACGTAGATTTCTTGGCAGGACCTCCCATATCAAACACCTCGGGCTCCACGACACCGCCTTAGCAATCGAGCGCTCCGCTTGCTCCTTCGTCGCGCTTCGCTGCGTCAAAACACAAAAGAAGAATACCGCCTTTCTAGGGGCGGTGCCTCGCGCGCTCGGATATCGTACGTCGCCTTCGTTTGTCGCGCGGCGTGTAGGGACAAGTCCCAGCCGCGCTCCTACGAAGACTCGGTACTCACTTCCCTCCTTCGTCGGCTCGCTTGCCGTTGTGCAATTGATTGAGAGGCTCTGTTGGCGGGAAAAAGAGCGTAAGGTACAGATTCTCTCACTAAGGGGAACTGGAGTTGCCAAGAAATCTATGTTTAATATTTCTCGCATCTATGGATATCAAAGCCCGTGTGTTGTTGGCATGCGCGGAAAAGGAAGGCGTGGAATTTTGTGAGTTGTCTTTGCGATGTCACCACGCTCGGTACCTCTCTTGGGCCATCTGTGACTGTCGAAAGGCGGCCCGATACGCAGACCGATCACTTGACGGTGAGATTCGCGGTCTCTCCGTACCCATTGTAGCACACCCCTCGGAGATTCCACTGTGACTGCTGCGGCTGTGTGTGGCCAGCTGCATCGGTTGCTCGGCTGTAGATCGTCTTGCCACCCCCAGTTGAGACCTTCAGCTTACATTTCCACAGCTTCCACGACCACTTGCCCTCGCCTTCGTGGTGGAGCAGCTCCGCCTCGGTCCATGTCTCGCCACCGTCAGCGGAGACCTCGACCTTGACAGTAGGACCGTTGTCGCCGCTTGGTAAGGCATAGCCTTGTACTTCAACGCACCCGTCCGCATCGCGCTCAACAGTACTGCCTCCTTCGGGCACAGCGATCGTCGAGTTGATAGGCATCTCCTGCACAGGCGGCACCTTATCCCAGTACTGGCTCGCCGACTCTGAATCAACAGCATCGGGAGGAAGGACTTTGTAGTCATGCTGCATGTAAAAGTTGTCGCTCTCCCTGACCTGCACCGTGATGCGATCTAGCCACTTCACTGCCCTGGCGCCTGCAATTCCTGGCGTGACGACCCGGACCGGATACCCATGCCCTACCGTCAAAGGCTCATCGTTCATCTTCAGCGCCAGCAAAACATCCGCGTCCTCACGCAAGGCTCTCGAGAGCGGGATCGAAGCACCGTACCAGTCGTCTTCTTGGCAGGGCTGGTTGTGACAGGCAAGTGCTACATGCGCAGTCTCCTTTGTGTCATCGTCCAGCACAACGCCTGCACGATCCAGTACGTCCTTAAGCTTCGGCCCAGTCCATTTGCAATTCATGACCGCAGCATCAAACCAATCAATGCCTTGGACCTCCTTGATCTTCGTCCTCATGGTATGCCGTCGGTTGCCGGCGCACTGCAAGCAGCAGACGACATCATACTGTTTGAAGTCGTTCTGTAGATCGGACACTGAGAGCTCCAAGATCTTGTCCACGGCGCCGTCGACGCGGACATGATGCTTTTCGCCGTCGATTCGGGGATGGATGCCGTGGTTCCGGTCGTAGCCTTCTTTGACTGGCGTGATGAAAGATGATATGAGGTCCTTGAGATCCGGTTCACGGTTTAGAGGCTTTTCTCCCAATTCAGGCATGTTTACTGTACGCAGCCTAGGTAATCTAGAAGAGGGAGCTTAGGTCAGTGGTACTTGGCAGGCAATGATAGTCCGTGGTGGTCGGCAGCAGTGGCAGTGTCCCGAATGATCGCAGTCGCCAGGAGTGTTGCTGATTTGCGGTTGATAGCAACATCATAAGAGGAGTTCAGAAACCTAGAATCCTCGTCATAAGTGGGGTTTCGTGCCAAGTGCGGCGAGACTACACCTGCATGGCTGCATATGCGAGCTCCATGCTCCCTATGGGTACGCCGTGCTGCAGGATGTCACTCGAGGCACGGAAAGACCGATCTTCTACTGCACGGTAAGAAATGACAATGGACAACCTAAAGCACGTCATATCCGTATCGTCTCCCCCTAGTGTACTCACATGCACATTGCATAGTGCACAGGTGGTGCACGCGAAGTTCACGCCCAGTCACACGTTGCAGTCTAGGTGAACATACTGTCGGGAGACACAGCATAGAGGCCAGTGTCTGTGGTTGATGGACGTCCGCTTGCATGCATTTGTGTCGACGAGAGATGTCCAGAGAAGAGAGCTAGGCTGGCATGGCGGCTGTCGGAGACTCCATCATCGACGAACAAGCTGTTGGTTGTGTTGGGCATGATCGCCATTTGCTAGTGACAGGCTGTCAGTAAGCTCATGAGAGGACGATGCGCCGTCTTCGAGCTTCAAGCTTTGATGCTCCTTAGGTCTGCAGGTGTCCAGCTCGCGGAAGGTTATGGCCGCTGCCGTGGTCGTTCGGCATCGGAGAGGGCCGTAGAATGCGGCACCCGAATGCTGGAAGGCACGCTTTCCACACTGAACTTCCAGAAGGCATCGAAGGATTCTTACGAGTGAGTATGCATTTGGCATGTGATGTTGACATTAGACTCGAGAGTTCAGTGAAACATTACCTAAAACGGCATCGACATTGACAAACGCCACCGGGATATCTGAGCCGAGCTCACCGAACCGTGCCCCAACCAATCAAGCGCTACACGGTAGAAACCCCGCAGCTAATCAAATACTTTCA
>JAKLLW010000735.1:0-24740 GCA_022814695.1 Neocatenulostroma microsporum | reverse complement strand
CACCACAATCCTCGCTGCACACAACAGAAGGCGCCGAACTACATACCGCAGTGGCCATCCGGTGCCTGCGCAACACGGTTGGGTGAAAGGAGGACGCCTTCGTGCTCACCCGCGCCTTTGTTCGCGTGTTTCACTATTTGCGGTTATCTCACCATCGGGTCAAAGCACGCACCTGCCAGTATTACGGAGTCACAGGCGACACTCGGTTTGGAGCTAGTGCTACTTTTGGATCCTCGAATGTCTTGCATAGACTCACAGGGCCAGCAGCATATGTCGTGACCTCACGGGAAGGCAGAGCACGTACGTTCAACGATAGTGATGTCGAACAAACAAACTCTCTTGGGACACGTCCACCAATCGCCAAAAAGACTTCTATCTGGGACTGCAGCGTTCCGCACACCACTGCAAGTCGGCCGTTCTTCTTGCATGCCTGTTTTGCATGGCCGTCAGCACATATCCGCCCGCTAGACTCTTGCGCAAACAAGAACACAGCCTTGATGGTTTACCGGATCATCAATGATCGCCTCGCTGAGATGACGCTTGGCTACTTTAACAGCCTACGCTTGACGACAACGGTCGCTCCGTGTGACCAAGAGAAGGCATGGAGCAGCTCGATGCTGGTATTCTGGTCGCAGATTGAGCGTCACGACTCACGAATTCCTCGCACCGACAGAGTTCACAGTACATCTCGTACGTCCTGTTCAATACCGGACCGACGGAACCCTTGATGGAGATGCCTCTTGATCTTCGATAATGAACGAGTCAGCTCTCGGGCAGGGTACCACGACTTTCAGATGTGGCACTGAACGCCATCTGCCGAACTTCGACGGTCAAAATGCTAAAAGACCCATGCCAACACGTGGAAGCCCTACGGCTGGTCCTTGCATATTGTATGGGCGCCGTAGGCCCTTAGCGGATTAGCAATTTAGCAGTCGGTCTCTCTCACATCGCGAAGCTCTCTCATCAGCATCCTCCGTCGTGCTTCAGTAAGCCTTCGAGATTGTCTCGGCGGAGAGACAGCTCCTCCAGCAGGCAGGCAGTAGCAGACTGTCGATCCGCGATAGCCGTGAGGCTTTCGTCTTGATCGTCACCGCTAGAAGGCCCTTCGAATCCCTTCGCCTTCCGAGCTAGAGCACATCTCCAGATCTTCTTAGGTAACAAGGAGTCAGATTGCACCAAGCCAATCACCGGCGCTCGGACGCTGCTCACTACTCCGTCCTTTTCCCCAGGGTTGTTTTGCACAATACTACAATTCCCTTTTGCGGCCTGTTCCTTAACGTTTGTTGGCAGGTCATCATCAACTTGGTATACGTGGCTGGACAGGGTGAAACCGACGAATCGTCTACGGGCAAGCGCTGGCCGCTACCCCTCTCGCTGCCCGGCCTGCCGAGGTCGTACAATGCTTACTACTATGCTCTTCATGCTCATACCCCTCTGTTGAATGGCGGTGTCACTGCAGAACCAGCCGAGTCTGCTCCACGGATATGCGGGAACTTGGGAAGAAGTACCTACAGGGCTGCCTCGTGTCTGAGATTATTGAGCTGCAGGCTGCAGACTGCAGTGCTCCCGCGCCGACTTGCATCTCGCCTGATGTATCATGTACTCTCCGAAAACACCGAGATATCCACGCCTCTGGGACCGCGTTACAGGCATGACTCGCAGACGAGCATCTCCGCGATTAAAAAATTTGCCGAGAATGCCGTTCCAGCACCGGGGATTAATATTGAAGCCTACAACCATGAGTCGAAGGCCTTGACTCGAACGCTGGACCGTTCGTTCGAGGAGGGCCAAATATAGCGGAATAAGTTCGGATAATACCGCCAGAGACGGAGTGACAGAATGCAGTGTGTACACCCGTTCGGAAGTGTCAACGGCGGTAGGCTTCGCATGCAGCTTCTCGAATGTTTCGAATGCTGGCGCCGACGGACATTGTATCGAGTGACGCCTAGCTCGTATATTACGGAATCAAAGGCTGGGGTTGTTGCGCATCGCGTGTTTTGGCAGACATCGGGCTCGGCTCTTTTATTGGCTTTGCCGTGGCTTGCAGTAGGGCCGTCAACACACGTGGCCGCCATGTTGCGCCTCGGAGTGACTCGCGCTGACATTGCAATCTAGGCCCACGCAAGGCGCTTATGGAAGTGCTTCAGATCGGTAGAGAGGCTGCTCTCGTCCAACACGAATGCAGCATCTCGTCCGGTGGCTTTGAGAGCATTTCAGCGACGTTTCCCTTCACGTGGCCGCCACTGCCGCCGTGCCACATGGCTATGATGACTTGCGATTGGTCTCAAATCAATGATGCGGTTATAGATGCATAAGCCGGCGGCCAGACTCCACAGACAGCCGTCACCGGCAGGAGAAGATGACAGTACCGTGGTTGGAGATGTCACAGAACTTCCGGTCTGATCCCGAAGAGAATTTCCACGTGTTGAGAGTTGTACAGAACGCATATTAACCAGGATGATCGAGGCTCCAGCTCCTTGCTGCTCAAGCATACCCATGGTCGTTCGCTCAACTCACTGGAGATACCGGATCTCGTGTCACAGACTACATGACATGCGAGATGGAGTGAGGCATCCCGAGGCCATGCTGGAGCTGCGCATGCCGCCATAAACTCTCTCGGATACATCGTATGCGACGTCGTCTCAACCGTCCTGACCATTGTCCGAACTCTTCAGTTGTCCCTCCGTGGCCTGGTTCCTGGAGGATTGCTCGGAGCGTCGCGGATACTGAAGCTGGCCATCATGGAAGCCAGGTCTGCTGTGCGATCTTATGGCTGCGTCTAGACCTTTGGACGCCTGCCATGACCAGCGGTTCTGAACTTCTGATACGTGCCCGTCGCTGCCCGAGCCTTGGCGAACACGATACGTACTGCAAGGACGAGGGTGGTTGTCAGCTCCGAGGACGCAAAACGATCGAGGATCGATGCTCCAGAGGTCGTTTCAGGTTCGGGGGTTCTGTCTTTGAGATACAAGCTGGTTGCCCACGTAGAAATACAGTCACGCAAGGGATACTGTCGAAGCCTCGGGAGACTGCGCCTGACTTTCTCCGCGACGCATCTCCGGGAGACGAGGGCTTGACGACCGCTCAGTAATCGCACTGAGAGCAGGCTATCGAAGAAGGCCACGCGGACTGCTATCACTGTAATTGGAACAAGCACGAGCACGCACACCGCACATCGCGTATTATATGCCAGTCTGGGTTGGTACACCGAGAAGCGAAGAGGTCAGAGCCTCAGAGGACGCCTTATACTAGGGATCGGACGACGGAGACCACCCACGTGTATCTCGGGTCCTTCGGCATGCCAAGGCATTGCTTCAAACCTGCCGTGATCCTTGTCATCAGCAAGGCGGAGCCGAGTGAGATACCGATGTTCGGCTTCATTCCGTCTCGAATGAGGATCTTGCATTCGCGAGCCAGGCAATGCGCTGGCTGGTTGGCCAAGCGAGCGGCAGGTGGACAACCTGAACTGCCGTCTCATTCCTCCCACACCGTCACTGATCATTGCTATAGCGTGCAGCGCCGCTTGTTCAGACATCCATATGGGCAATCTGGCAAGGACTGAGATACGTACTGCGTGGGATGGCGGTGTGATGACGCCTTATACCATGCATGCTTGCAATCAAGGGTCGATGACGATGGGTGTTGCCACCATCTTCCCAGGGCACTTTGTCCAGGAGCTGCTCTGGAGTTCGCCCAGCGCTGGAGGCAGCATCAGTCTCCAGAGGTGGTTTCTACGCATTACCGCTATCGTACTGAGCTTTCGTGCTAGACTGGGATTGGAGAACATTACTGGGCTGCCAGAATCGCCAAACAACAAGACCATGTTGCAAGTGCAAGCTGCTGTATGATGAGTACCTCATACAATGGTAAGATAATCACCCCGTGTGACCTTTAGGTTGAACCAAGCCCTTGGGTGACGTCCATTCAGCAGCGGCTCGCAGCAAGACTGGATAGTCTTCTCGACAACGTACAGTACACCAGTAACCTGTATTCGTTTCAGTCTTCAGCGGCCTACGACCAACCTTTGCTTGAACAGAATTTTGCAATCCGTGACCTTGATCGCCATGTTGATCACAAAAACCGTCCTTGCCGTCTAAAAACACGCAACTTCGCTGCATTGGATCACATGTTTTCTCAGATTGCTGGTTACAATGGACATTGCTGCCATCTTTTCGAAGCAGCTTAGCCGTCCGCTATGCATAAGGCACGTCGGACTGCTAAGAGCAGATGTTGTCCTTGAGATGGCACGCCCGGGACGCCTCGAAGGTAACATAGCGTCTCTGCCTGCAACTATAACCCTGTAACGCTTGACATCGCTTTGAACAAACACGGCACAACCGCCACGCTCTCCTACCCACAAACCACTACACCGCAAACCTTCCACTCTCCTACCAATCCGTCTCCACCTTAAACCCCCCATCCCTCACCTCCCTCATCTGTCTCTGCAATTCCTCTTCAACCTTCACTCTCTGCGCCTCCTGCGCCTCCCTCCCCACCCCCCTCATCCTCACAACATCCCCCGCAAGCTCCACAACCCTCCCCTCCAAATCCCTCCTCCAAAGCCTCCCAAACATAACATCATCCTCCCTCAACCCCCTCAACTCACTCCACCTCTCCGTAATCCCCATCCTCTCCTGCAGAGGCAAGAGCATCAATTCCGCTGTGAGATCGGGCGTGTTCACTATGCGGTCCAGAATATTCCTCAACTCGGCGTTGGTGAAGTCTGCTGCCTGCAGTTCGGCAAGCGTGAGAGGATGTTGACGAGTACCGGAGAGAATGGGGTTGATGAGGTCCACGCCGGGTGGTGGAGGTGGGGTCTTAGCTCCTCCGCGACGGCGGCGGCGTTTTGGCGGTGGGACTGGGGAGGAGCGGGCGGGAGAGAGCTCGTTGAGAAAGGGCGGATTGTGCCAGTCTAAGTGGAGGTGGTCGTCTGGGTGGTCCATGTTGGAAGTCTGCTGCTGAGGGGAGGCGAAGTCGTAGTGGTTGTTGGTGTTAGGGTCTGGGGTGCCGAAATCGTAGGGGTTGTTGAACATAGGGTTTTGTCGAGGGGTTGGGGAGTAGAGGCGGAGGCCTTGGGAGCCGTTGTGTTGTGCAGTGGCGAGGTGCGGAGGAGTGCCGAAGTCGTAGTGGTGCCCGTAGTCGACGTTCACTTGTGCGCTATTGAGGTTTGGTTGTTGTGCAGGAGGTTGAACAGGTGTCGGCATGTCTCCGAAGTCGAACTCGTTCCTGTTGTCGATATGTGTTGTATCAATCGGCGCATTTACATTTGTGTTTCCGGCCGCGGGTGTTTCACCTGCAGGTGGATGTGAATGTGAAGTCCACTCCAAATGCTCATGCATGATCTGCCTCCGAAGATCCAGTTCTTGAAGGAACAGCTGCTCGCGCGTTCCCGCCACCCGCGTGCCGTTCGCTCTATCGTAGACGGCGTGGGTTTGCCCAAAGGCGTGGTCACCTGCCATGTCCGCAGCTTGTTGCTTGATGGAGTTGTGGTCGGAAGACTGTGGCTGCGGGTGGAATCCGGGTCCTGTGGTGTTGTGCATATGCTGTTGCGGCGGCTGCTGCTGAGGCTGCTGTTGAAAGGCCAGCTGCATCGGGCGAATGAATTGTTGCTCTAGCGAGGGCGGGTGGGCATATTGCGGTCGTGGTCGCTGGACTGGGTAATGCTGCATCGGCGGCTGCTGCTGATGAGCAAGATCAAATGGCTGATAGCCCTGCTGAGCCTGAGTCTGCGTATTCAGGTACGCCTGATACTCCTGAGGTGTCAGTGCTACGTAGGACTGCACTGGGTTCATCTGAGCTGGCGCGTGCTGCTGCTGCTGCTGCCCAAACCCTCGCTGCTGATTCGCAACTCTGTTCGCCTCGTTCTGCGCAGCCATCTGCTGTTGCCGCTGCATCATAGCCCGCTGCTTCTCCAACAAAGTCCCGTGCTGGAGAGTCTGATGGTATGCGGCCAACGTCTGCGCGTTACGAGCAGCATGAAGTGTTTGTTGAGGCGTCTGAGACGTTTGGAGCTGTGTCGACTGCGCCTGCTGCTGCCACTGCTGCTGGACAGCAGTGTTATATGCGAGCAATTGTTGCTGTCTAGCTTGCAGATGTGCGAGAACCGCGGGAGGAAGCTGGATAGGTTGATGAGGCGTCTGGAACCCTTGTTGAGGCGTCTGATACGTCTGTTGCAGCTGAGACCCTTGCTGCTGCTGGACAGGTACCGGATACTTCTGCTTCACCTTCTCCATCTCCATATCCTTGCACCGCTGCCACCAGATCCTCTCGCGGATCTGGTCGTCGGTCAGATGCGCGTTCTCTGCAAATTGCGCTCTGTAAACCTGGATGTCATGGGCCGATGGTGCGTTCACCTCGGCACGTTGCTGTGCGTTGAAAGATTGGAGGTTGTTTGTTGTGAGCGGAGGATGAGCGGGAGCAGGTTGCATGTGCGAATGGAGTTGACCATACAGCCCAGCGAGGTTGTCCTGATCTTCGGGTGAGAAGGCGTCTGGGAGGCCGTCGCCGTCGAGGGACATTGTTGGGTGGGTTTTTGTGTGGTTGCCGTGGGAGATGGTGTAAGGGGCTGCAAGTACGACGCCTTCAAAGATAGTCTTCCTGATGTAGATATCTTCTTGCTGTAGAAATTTGCTCCACCGAGGAAGAGAGGTTGAAGAGATTTTATAGCTAAAGAGAAGTACGCGCTAACAACTCACAGTCACAGTGACTTTGCGGTTCATCTTCGCATGTGAACGGCTGTATGCGGGAGGAACAAACGGACAGTCACCTACGCTTCGTCAACAAGCTCACGTTTGCATCACCGCCGAATGCCGTTGTCTTTCTAGACTTGATATATGTAGGTGACAGCCTTGCAGAGAGGGGGATGCGGTTACGCTGCATCGTCCTGGCCCTGACCGTACGGCGAAATACGCTCGAAGCCTTGAGCATCGAAGGGGACTGTGGCAAGAGCATGAATGCCCGAGTGGCTCTGGACTGTAAGACCGGTGCAGATCGCTGGATGTGAATGTTTCCCTCTGTGTTCCTCATGGGTTGACTTTCTGCTTATTCCGCTGGGTAGCTGCGCGAGGTCACACGGTCCTTGAGATCGTTTTTCCATCAGGCGGACTCAGACCTCATCATCGAGCACATCGCACCGTACCTTAGTGTTGATGGAAGAGCGAAGGAGATTGCCTGAATGATGTTGGAAGAAGGGAAGGGGTCCGCGGACCCTGGTCGTGGCGTCGCCAGCTCCACTCTTTGATTGTTGACATGCCCATCTTGGCGCATTGGATGGAACATTAATCTGTACATAGCCACGAACTACTGTCTGGAGTTGTACATAGCAAAAGCGCAGAGTCGCATCTGCCTGAAGTCTTGTACATTATACGAAGAAAGTAACAAGCAACCCGCCCTCCCACAGAGACACCTCGCGTTCCTACCCTACAAACGAGACGAACACTAGCAATCGCATCACCAAATGCGCAACTCATATTCCGTCTCCCACCATATCTGAGCGCGCTCTTTCGCCATGCCCTCCCAGGGCCGCTACCGCTCCCTCTCCGGCGCCCTCGTCGACCCCGAAAAACGGCGCTACTCCTCCGACTCCGATTCAGCGCCCGACCTAGTACGCTCAGACGAACCAATGCTCGGCCAGCCCTCGTCCAGCAACAGCAAACCCTCCTTCGCCTACCACCTCCCCCGCCGGCGCTTCAGCCGCTACTTCACCCTCGCCATCTCCTGCTCCCTCTTAATCTTCATCTTCTACCTCGTCCGCTCTTCCTGGACAAGTCAAGCGGAAGTGAAACTGGGTTTGAAGAAACCTCCTCCGCCCCCGCCCGCGTGGGAGCAGTTTCCCTTCTTGAAAAGATATCATGGCGGTACAAGGACGCTGGTGGATAAGGAGAGCAATGTGCCGGAGTATCCTGCGGGAAGCGATGAGGAGGAATTGAGGGTGCTGCAGGAGGCGGCTATGCGGCAGAAGAAGACGGAGGATGTTGTCAATCCTAAGGATGGGACGGGGTTTGAGAAGAGGGAGGCGGGCATAGCGGGACGTAGTACGAGGTTTGCGCCAGGGAGTAGATTTGAGATGGGGGAGTATGAGCCGGGTGTGAAGTGCTATCTAGATAATAAGACGAAGCTTGAGGTGCCTGGATTGTTGGCGTATAAGGGTGTGCCGAAGGGGTTTCCGGATCCGATTATGGGGTCACACTCTTTGCTTGGTTTGAGAGACGATATCTGTTTTGAGCGGTACGGCCGCTTGGGGCCCTACGGGTATGGCTACAGTCGCAAGTTCGGCGGTAGCGGAGCAGGAATGACCGGCGAGAACGAAGGCAGTGAGGCCGTCTGGGAAGGCGGCGAAGGCACAGAAATCGACTACCGCACCATCAAATGGTCTGACGCTCAAGACACCTGCTTAGAAGCAAACGCTCACCGTTTCCCTTCACCACCAAAACAACTAAACAACTTCTTCACCTCCATGGGCACAGGCGGACCCTGGCGAGAACTTCCTTCCAACGAAGTCAACGATACCATGGAGGGCCCACACGGCAAGAAACTCCTCCCTCGCACCGCTGTGATCATCAGAACATGGGCAGACTACCAATACGACCCAGAAGACCTCTTCTACCTCCGCGCCCTCATGTCCGAGCTCTCCCTCTACTCCAGCGGTGAATACACAATCCACTTCCTCATCCACGTCAAAGACGACAACCTGCCCATCTGGAGCGACGAGCAAACTTACAATGACGTCCTCTCCCGCTCCCTTCCCAAGGAGTTCGAGGGGATGGGGACACTGTGGTCCGAACGCCAGATGGGGCTGATTTATGGAGGTGTAGCCGAGAGCTTTTACCGCGATCTCCCTGTGCATGGAGCTTATCGCTCAACGTACATGCCTGTCCAGTACTTCGCGCACAAGCACCCAGAGTTTGAGTTTTTCTGGCATTGGGAGATGGATGTGAGGTATACGGGGCACTTCTACCACCTCTTCAACCAAATCTCGGCCTGGGCGAAAGAACAACCGCGTAAAGGCCTTTGGGAAAGGAATGGGAGGTTTTACGTCCCCTCCGAACACGGCAGTTGGGAGGATTTCCGGCAAATGGTGCGAGTCCAAACCGAGCATGGTACCGCAGGCAAAGCGTCGATGTATAACAAGATGGGACAAGATGCTAACTCCAAACACCCTCTTGATGCCGAAGGGAGAGGGCACGCGGAGAAACCTGTCTGGGGACCTTTACCACCGACAGGCGAAGGCGATACGACTATTGATCCTGAGAATGACCCCGTACCGCCTACCACTTACGACGCGGATAAGTATACCTGGGGAGTGGGAGAAGAAGCAGATTTCATTACTTTCAACCCGCTGTTCGATCCTCATCGTACGAACTGGATTTTGGCGGAGGATGTTACGGGGTATAATACTTCTTCCCAGTACCCACCGAGAAGAACGGCGATTATTACGGCGAGTAGGTTGAGTAGGAGGTTGTTGGAGACCATGCACAGAGAGACTAGTTTGAAGCGGCATACGATGTTCTCGGAAATGTGGCCGGGCTCCTGTGCGCTGCACCACGGGTTTAAGGCTGTGTATGTGCCGCATCCGGTTTACATTGATCGCGCGTGGCCTACGAGTTACCTTTCCGCTATTTTCAATAATGGGCTTAATGGCGCGGCGGGAGGCTCAAGGACGAGTGTTTTCTCGGATGAGAGGCAACACAACTTCCTAGGGACGACTTGGTATTATCATGCTGGCTTCTCTCCTAACCTCTGGAAACGCTGGTTAGGGTATAAGGTTGACAACGATGGGGGAGAGGTGGAAGAGATGAGTATTAGAGGGGAGGGCAGGATGTGTGTTCCGGGGATGTTGTTGCATCCGGTTAAGGGGGTAGAGATGGTTTTTGAGCATCAGGCGAACGAATGAGAGGTGTGTTGAGAGTGCGTGCTTGCTTGATCTGAGGTGCTTCTGAGCGAGGCGTTTGTGGGCGTTTGGGATATGTGAGGCTTGCGAGTCGCCGAGTCCTGGCAGGCCGGCATGTGTCTGGCAACATGTATACCTACGTCATGTCTAGGAGATTATACCCTGTACAGCTGACTCCCTTATGACAACTGGATACAACAAGCACCGTTGAGGGACGAAGCTTTCGGATTGAATATTCAACAGAATTGGTGTCACTCCTGGCAAGGCTTCTTGTTCAAGACATATTATGGCCTGCGGAGACATCTTGATCTGGGATTCTCTGACTGACGAGAGCTGCCAGGGTGGGCACAGAAGTTTGAGAAGGGCAATGTCTCCATGAGCCACGGCTACATTCCTGCATACAGACATGCAAATCCTTCACGAGCGCGGAAGGGTCTGCGGGTGCGGTAGCCCAACCAGTTGTTCTCCATGTTGGAGCAGACATCGGGTAGTACGTGCTAAGATCTGAGGGTATGTATGCTGACGCCGCGGAATGTGAAAGCCAGCTAGAAATCTTTCGCAGGTCGGAGAGCCTACTGGACGTCCCTCGTTGTGACGAGTTCCAGAATGCGCTGTTAGATATCGAGAAGGTTCTGCGAACATGTTGTCTTGTTCTGTAGCAAACATGAGGAGAGGGCTTGTAAGTAAGGACATCCCACGCTGCGCGCCGCGGTGGCAATTGTTCTACTGCTCCTGTACCAAGGTCTGTCGATGAGGATGGCGAATGATTCGGATCAACGGAAGAACAGCGACGGCCAGCAACCGCACACCCAAGATCAGCCTGATGAAGGGAACTATCTGGGAGGGCTGCCGCTCTATCGATCACTGTCTGAACAACGACGGCTTCATCCGCAGCAGTATTTCGAGCAGATGGAAGCCCAAAGACAAATTTACATGCATCCAGTGCCTACCAGTACCACGAAATTCGTCTCGGATATTGTGAGTACCTGCAGGAAGAAGAATCTCACCACGATCGCCGAGGAGCTCAACAAGAAGGCTTTCCCACTTCATGATATCGCGAGGACGATGGTGCTGTTCGTCAGCAATGCCATGTTCAATATAGCGAAGAGGTCTGACGACGACGTGTGGGACTTATTAGAACGGCGATGGACCACGTGGAGAGGGATGAGTGAGCGGAAAGCTGATACGGAGGGTGATCGACTTGGTCTGCAGAGATGGAGCGATTGTTGGTGGAGTTGTCTAAGAACATGTTGCTCTTGAAGAATATTGAGGAGAGAGTAATGAAGGGTGTGAAATGATTGGACGGTGGGATGTTGGCTTGGAGTAGGCTTCATTGGTTGAGTGTTTAGACGGTACCGTGGTACTGTCACATTTGCCATAAAGAGGCAGTAAGCTGCGCACACTTCAATTTCCAACGTTCTCTTCTCACCTTTGCTAACAGCTGGGCTCGTGAACTATACCACCACTACGCTGCAACCATGTCATTCGCCGAACGGTCGCCACTGCTCCGTGCACCACCGCCTTACGAGCCCCTTCCACAGCAGACCGTCACCAGACAACCGAACGGGAGTCCAAGCAAACCTTACACCCGTCCGCAAGAAGGAGACCTAGAGACCGGACGGAGTGCAGGTAACCGCCATACATACAGTCCGATTATCTCTTCCTGCAGCGCCTTATTCTGCCTCGGCTGCTATGCCATCTTCTTAGCCGTCCACGCCGCCTACCTCTACCTCAAGTACCAGTCTCTGCGCAATCCAGAATGGTTCTGCTCTCTACACCCTCACATATCCACCGTCGTCGCCCAGGACGGTGCGTTTTGGGCCTTCCACTTCTGGGCTATGATGACGGCGTGCCTATCAGGCTTACCAAAGGACTCTTGGCTAGCGACGCCAAGGCGGATGGCATTTTTACAGCTGATGCTTGGCTCTCTCGCATTAGCTGGTGGGATATTCTTTGGCATGTTCTTCGGTTCTCAGATCGACTGCAGTACTCTGCCCGAACCGCCGCTGAGCTCCTAGGTTGCCTACCCTCGTGAAGCCTCCTTCAATGTCATCGAAAAGGCCTTCGCTCGTACGTCTTTCAGGCCACAGGCGCTACATCAGAAAGGCTCAGAAGTTCTCTGCATGCCTCAATCAGCAAACAATACGTCAAAGGTCCTGTGTCCTCTTTGCGGTGGAACACGGTTTGCCCGTATATCAAGGCGTCCCACCCAGCTTTCCGTGCTGAATCTACCGATCGAACTCGGAACACGTCTAGAAGAGTTGCAGTACCACCCAGACATGCTCGACCAACAACAGGTACAACAGCAAATGCCCGCCAAGTCAACATTGACCGGTGTGCAGTCTTTCCTGAACCGCATTCGGAACGGCTTGCGTCCTATCGCCGCACCCACCTACGAGGATCTACTGCAGACCACTCGAAACACGCCGAACGGACCCGGCAATCTCTACCTCTCGGCATCCGTCACGGATGTAATCATATGCTTCTTCGACACTCTTTCTGCGTGGGAATCAAGACTACCTAGACAAGTGCGTCATCTGACTGAGAAGTGGCAGTGGATGCATCACGCGAGGCCCGGGCGGACCGAGCATGTTGCGTTGGCGCTTGTTGAAGGACGACCGCAGCAGATGTGGTGTATCTTATTGGACGAGCTTTGCCAAGATTTCGTGGACTTTGTTGCCATAGCGGATGAGTACAGGAAAAATCAAGTTGGCTCAGGCGGAGCAGGCGGAGTGAAGGGAAAGGAAACCATGAAGCAGGAGTCGGACGACGAGGTCAAGGAGAAGTGCAATGACGAAAGTGAAGATGCAGTTGCAAAACCGGAAGACTCGGCGGAGGGACAGCCAAACAAGCGAGGCTTGAAGGTCCAGGACGATGAACAAGGGGTGAAGGTGTTCATCAAGCAAGAGTCTGAGTGAAATGAGTTCGCGATAAGACACCGTTAGCGAAGACCGAGATGGGAAGTAGATGCTGCAATGCACATACCTGCTATACGGTATCTGCAGTTCGTATGCTTCGTCGGCCGCAGGTTGCTCTTGCTTTGATGCCCATTTTCTCAATCTTACAGCATGTCTTCAGTCTCAGCTTCAAACCCAAGATGCACCCACCGTTAGCTTGTATTATTGGTGAAAGCGTATCGCGCACGTTCTCAGAAGCATCTTTACCGCTCACGGTCGATGTAAAGCACACAGCCTGCGAGACTCTTCCGGCGCTTGTGCGTCTGAATCTCCACTAGAGTCCACTTTGTGGCATCGTGTAGCTTCCGGTACTACACGAGAACGTTCTGGCTCCAGCTGAAAGACATGCTTGATCCATAAGAGCAAACCGAATTCCAGGCTCCATTGTCTCATTGAAGCGTATATCAGGGTAGCTCTACCTCTGAACAGATCTTCCTTCCGCACCACCATGCCATCGAACCGAGCCATATTCCAGGATGGACGACTATTCATGTGGAACCCCATCAACTCTTTCCTGGAAGAACTCCGCAATGGCTCCCGACCGGATGCACCGACCCATGACCAACTGTACCAGCTTTGGGTCCAGCATGGTCCCAGATGGGACTATGACCTCGCGTACTTCTTGCCGCCAACTGTCGCTCAAGCGCTGTGGGAGTCATCTGCAGATGCCGCACTGATCTCTTCGCTGCACACAATATGGGATTGGATGTTCTACAAGGTAGCGGATACTGGCTGGCCGGTGCAGGTATCGTGTATGATCCTGGCGGAACTGTGTAAAGATATGTTGCAGGTCGACGATGCCAATCGGATGCCGGCGAACGATGCGAATAAGACCGCAGGTGAAGGAGATGGGTCCAGGGAGCGGCGGGCAAGCTTGGATGAGGCCGATGGAAAGGTTTGGGTGGACGGAAACACTGGACTGTATGTTGGGACATCGCGTCGCGGATGGCGTGATTGACCGCAACGACGACTGGGGGCGGGGCGGCATGGAACCACCACAGCACGAGCTAAAGCAAGAGCCCAATGCTAAGACGAAAGCAGAGAAGGCCGAGGATGGGCAGAACGCTGCTCTCAAGCAGGAGGCCGACGTCAAGCAGGAGCCAGCGGAGCTTGCGATCGACGCTCGGAGGGGGAACCAGAGGGAGAATGTGCTTTCAAACAGGAGCCCGATGTGTAGTCAGCTTCATCGTTCTCGCATAGCAACCCAAACATAGACTGCAGCTCTCAAAAGCACGCACTAGTCAACCTAGCATTGCATTCCTGTGATGTGCGCAACGAGGCAAGATTTCGTATCGGCGTTGCCGGGTGTGGGAAGCCATAGGACGTGCTTTCCGCCACTAGCCGCGATCACAGGCAGCCGGTAGTGGACAAACTTGCAGATCATCAACATTGCGCAGCCCTTACGGAGATGTCGCCAGGTCAGCCAACATCCGCATCACTCTTCTTTACCCTTCCCCTTCCATTCTCCCTATTCGTGCTTCTATCATCTCCGAGACACATCGCTCGTCTCATTGACTCCTCACCCCATCAAATCCAAAACAACTCCTCTGCACCGGATCGTGCGTGAAGAACTGATTCAGCATCCACGCCACACTCTCGTTCCTTACTCCATCCGCCAGCTGCAGCCAATGCTGGTTCGTCACGCTCGTATCGTTCACCCAAGCATTCGAGCCGTTGGAAGTCGTAATCGAGTTATACCCATGATCGTTTCCATACGCAAATGGCGTCTTCAATCCCAACTTCGAAAATCCGTCCAGACCAAGGATACCGTACAAAGTCGTAATTGGATCCCAAGACTCCCGAATAGTGCTACACCGTCCAACATACCATTGGTAAGCTGCCAGGATAGGAGAGTCGAGCGGTGCGTGCGAACGCACCTGCTGGCCGGAGTAAATGTTCCCGCCCAACTCACCGCCGGAGAAAGTTATGGGTATGTTCTTTGGCCAGTGTTCGAGCACATACCGCGTACTCGTCGGATCGACACCGCCGAAATTGAACTCCCAGCCGGAAGGGTACTCGCCGCCCATTACGATGAGCTTCTCAACCTTGCGCGATACAAGATCGAGGCCAGATAAGGCACTTGTGTTGTCTGCTGGGGAGCGGAGGAAGTCGGCTAAGTTGGTTAGGAAGCCGATTGTGATTATGTTTATGCTGCTGTTTGCAGCGGCGTCCAAGGCAGAACGATACATCTCGACCGGTGTTGGTGTTGTCGAGGTGTCGTTGAGTGTTCGGGGCCAGTTGTAGGCTATTTTGCTTGCGTATTCTCCGTTCCTGGAGTCGCATTAGATACGGGTCAAACGGCGCTTGGGAGTCTATACTTACGTATACGTCCATGTGTCGAAGAAAGTCTCGTTCGTCAGAGGCCGTATAGCAGCAATCGGGACGTCTCCGTTGCCGAAGTAGGTGTTGATTACACTCGCGGCCAGAGCACCGTATTCTGAATTCGTGTTGATTGCGACGCCTCGGACATCTGCCAGACCGCAGTTGTGCAATAAGTTTGCTACCGTGAGAGCGCCAACATCATCCACATCGGACATGATATCGGTGTCAATGATGACTGCTTGCGGTCCATTACTGGCAGCTTCGACGATCGCAGTAGATCCCGTTAAGAGCGCAAGCCGTAGAACCCATGGCAGGTGCATTGCGACGGTCGGGTCCCGTAGTGTTGCGGAAGAGATCTATTAACGACAAGGGAATAGAGAGGACGAAATACAATAATACCTTCGCCTGCTCGGCCTGCAGTGGCCCGGGAGGGGACCTTCTACGCTATGACCGCGGCGGTGGATGGTGGATCGCAGCGATAGCGGACAAGATACCGCATCCAGCTTACTGGCGATGGACACAGAGTAGACGATGTTATGTGAACTGGAGAGTCGTTCTTCGATCCAATCTTGAAGGTGAAAGCAATATGCGGTCAAGGTCAAGGCGAGGAAACCTCACACGGATCTTCCCGCACACACAACGCAGCGACGCCCAGCCACTCCTCGGCCTCACTCTCACTAGCTTGCTTCCTGCAAGACCACCAGCAGGTTTGCGCTCTGGTGAGAACCAGCCTCACTGTGACTATCTATGTTGCTACTGACAACGGCTAAGTGAGGATTGCTTTTCCTTTTCTTGTTTCCTGTTCTCACAGTGAGTCTCGCTTACGAGCGGTTGCTTACTTACTCTTGGTGCGACGACAACAGCGGCTAGTTGCACAGTGTGAAGGATCTTGGTACTACCTGCAGCAGACTTGGAAGAGCAGAGCAAGATGAAAGACCTTGGAGCTCTACTGTCGCTACCAGCAAGCCTGCTGGTCGCGGTGTTGGCGACACAGACTGGCGCAGAGGAGCTTGGATGGCCCTACAATCTCCCTCGAACAGTCAAATACTTCCCAGAAGACGAAGCACACATCAAGCGGGACTTGAAGCTTCAGCAGCGGTTGCAATGGCAGGTGCCGGCGGGGGTGAGGAAGATGAGTGGAGATGAGGGAGAGAAGTTCTTCCTGGATTACTGGGACTTTGGCGAAGAGCCGGCGAGACCAGAAGAGTTGGAATATACAAACGCTACCGTCGCAATGGCACCCATAGCACCGCACACGAATCATGACCGACTGCCGCTCGCTCTCTTCGGCCGCAACATCTTCGTCCGCGACTTCACATGCCCAGCCGATACTACTTCCTGTAGCTCCCTCGGCTCCGATCTGTGCTGTCCCAGCGGACAATCATGTGCCTCGATATCCGACAATGTATGCTGTTGTCCAACAGGCGAGACTTGCGGCGGAGATTCTTGTGGGACATGCGATACCAGTCAAGGCTACTCTTCCTGTCCGAACAACCCGAATGGCGGGTGCTGCGTCCCAGGCGCCGTCTGCGAAGGATCAGGATGCGTCTTCTACGGCACAGTCACAACGGTCGTCACCCTACCCACCACCGTCGTAGCGGGCGGGAGCTACAGCACAGCAACCTCCGGTCCCGGAACAACCACATACGCCATCCCTGCCGCTACAACAACAGCCATAGACACCTCTGTATCAGTGTCCGGATATACGACCACAGTAACAGTAACAGCAACCACTAACGGCGCCCCCACAACCGTCCTCCTACCAACCACGATCCTCAGCACACCTCCTCTCAGCACATCCACCACGACGATCTTATCCTGCACCTCCGGCTTCCAAGCCTGCGCAGCTTCTCTCGGAGGCGGCTGCTGCCCCAACGGCCAGATCTGCGGGACGAGCAGCTTGTGCTTGGATCAGAGTACTTCTACGCTGACGGCTGGGGCGCCCATTAGGCCGACGAGCGTGAGCACGGATTCCAGCGTTTCTGCTGCTTCTGTGGCCACTACAACGGCGACAATCTCAACAGAGTCGACATGTCCAACAGGTTTCTACGCGTGCTCCGCCTACTATCTCGGCGGCTGCTGTAGAGTAGGCAGAGACTGTCAAACTACTCACTGCCCTTCTACGGACAGTACGGCTATCATTTCCTCAGGCCCCACGGTCGTGGTTCCAGCGACAGGGACGCAGGGGTCTTGTGCAGGAGGCTGGTACTCTTGCGCTGCGGATGTTGGAGGAGGGTGTTGTCCTTCTGGACATGTCTGTGGGACTGCGAGTTGTAGTACTACGAGTACCGGAGAGCAGAGTACGGGAAAGGAGTCGCCTAGCTCCGCGAGTATCGTTGGTTGGGCTTGGAGCTTCTTGGGGCTGGCTGTGGGAAGTGGGATTGGCATGGTTTGGCTGTGATGATTGATGTCTAGAGATTGGGTGCTTTTGAGCGATTGCATAGCAGATGATGCATTGGGATTTTCATAGCGATATTGGAGCGTATATACCCTGAAAATCAAGGACCGTGATGATGAACGAGAAGGTCCGTCTCTAACACAACGTTGATGGTTAAAGCAAGCAACATCTCCAAGTGGAGCCATCTTTGAGTAGTTATCACCGCGTTCGTCCGTACATTATACGTTGAACAGGTATGGTATTGGGTACGGTACAGCTGACACCCCGATACGATCATCGTCACATGCAAATCTCACCCCTCAGGCCCCAATGCTCTCCGCGGCTTGCGGGATGCTCCAGCGGGAGTGGCGTAAAAAAGTGGAGTGTCTGCAGCAGCGAGCTCATCGAAGCTCTCTTTCACCTTTGACAAACAGCTGGAGCATGCTGCTGCAGAAAGACCAACACCACGCCACATCACTCCGCACGCCGTCGTCTGCATGTACTAACTACCAAGGCCAACGCTAACCAATGAGTGAAGAGTAGAGATCACGCGAAGCAACCACGACATTGAACATGAAGAGGGGAGCAGTCCAAACGCGAATTGGATCGCCGTAGCAAGGTCGATTTCTTGGGACCTCGAACAAGGGTGCAGCTGGGGCGGACATAGTGAGCTTCGGTGAACGGAGGACAGAAGAGTAGAGTACTCGCATACGCATACGCAAGGCAGCAGATCGCATCGCGGAGTGCAGACAACAAACGGCATACAAACACCACCACACAGCGGACGTGCTGCGGAGCAAACAGCAGCGATTGGAGACTACGACGAGCGACAGCGGGCTTCATGGAGCGCCAACGGCAGCTCCATCGAACGCCTTGAGGACAGTAGTCCTCGCTCGCATATCATGCCCGGCTCGGACGACGAGAAGCCGAAAACCACCACCGACAATGCGTCGTCCACAACCAAGGCCAAGGCCAAATCTAGCATCCTGGCTTTCCAGCCGAGCAAAGACGTGAAGCGCTGGGCGAAGAGATATCGCACCGAGATCTCAGCATCCAGCTCCAGCATACTGTCTACCTTTGTGGCTTTCCCGCTCGACTTCGCCAAGAGCCGCATGCAGAGCTACGAGACCAGCTTCTCCCATACGATTAAGGATGCTTACCGCGCCGAAGGCCTCCGGGCGTTCTGGCGGGGTGTCGGTCCGCCAATGCTCAGCGTGACAGCAGTCCGCACACTCAGCTTCAGCATCTACCAAAAAGCCAAGTACGCCTTCGACCGCTCCATCACACAACTTACAGGACACAGCCCACTACAAATAGCGAATGCGCCAGGCTCTTACCCGAACGCGTACACACTTACTTGCTTTGGCGCCGCGGGCGCAACGGCGGGCGCTATCATTACGACGCTCTCCTGCCCCTTCGAGCTTACGAAGTTGAACGAGCAGCTTGCAGGCAAAGAAGCACGGGAGGCAGTGAAAGTTGATAAGACAGGTGCCCGCGTCAACCCTACAGCACACCTGGACCTCAAGACCGGCTCCTGGAACACAGCACGCCGCCTCGTCCGGGACCGCGGGATCCAAGGCCTCTACGCCGGCTACCGTCTGCATCTCCTCCGTGACACAATCGGAACAGCCATCTACTTCACGTACGTATACTAACGTCTAGCACCCTTACAAGCTGTCTCCGATATCCAAGACTGCCGCACGCTTTCCAAGACATCTGCTAACCCTTACACCCATCGCTGTTAGCACCTACGAGTCCACCAAGCAATTGATGGCGAACGCCCGAGGCAAGAGTCCAACGTCTCCTTACGCTGTAGTCGTAGCAGGAGGACTGTGCGGGATTGTAAGTTGGGCGTGTGTAAGTTACCTAGCGATGTTGGAAGGCACTAATAATCTCTCAAGCTGACATCCTCGCTGATCTACCCGGTCGACGTCGCGAAAACGGTTTACCAGAAGACGCTGCTGAGTGCGGGATCGGGACATGCGGCACGGCCGAATATTAGTTTCTTTAAGGGTGGGAGTTATAGAGGTGAGCTTCCTCTCGTGCTTATAGAGCGTGTTGCTCTAACGCAGGACTACGTGACGCTGACTTCATTGGTGTATGTGGCAGGTCTCGGCGTATCCGTCCTGCGATCCATGATTATCAACATGATCTTCTTCAGCAACTTCGAGTCCATGAAGAAGTTCATCAATTCTTTAGATACCGATTAAGGTAGCTACCAACCGGGCGGGCTATCAACGAGCATGACTGTCTTCGGCATCTTCCAAGCGGGCTACCTGAGGTGATGGGTGGTATAGTCTATGCTGGGCGTTTCGGGCGCATTGGGTATGCCGGTTGAGCTGGGTATGCTCCTGGCTATATGCATGTATGCATGGGATGGCATGAATGGTGTGGCACACGTGGATAGTGTCGTATACGAGCCGAAACGGTTCGAAAGTCTCAGAATCGACAGCAATCTACACCGGCCTCTCAAACTCATAAGAGTACTCTGCCACACTGAAATGGTATCACTGATCACATCGCAGTGTCGTGGAACTTATCATCTACCTGCTACATCATGCTCTATCCTACACGTATGCAGGCTCCAATGTGTTGTTGTATCGGCTCAAGCCGGGATTCCGATCTTCGCCCTGACCGTGGTTTGGGTGGGGAGGAATGTCCCAAATCCAGCCCGTGGAGTCTCCATGTATCCATGAATGACTTTGTCTGCCGGCTGCGCTTACAGCTGCTTAAAAGGACATTCCTATACGATGATGGTCGCCCTTACATTGTCTTTTCTAGTCCCAGCATGGTTCCCAGACGTGCTAAGAGACCGAAGACAACGGCCGCGCCCACTACTGCGGTACCAACGACCACACCTATGCCTAGGATGTCCACTGATCTGATGCACGAGATTACTGGCCTCTTGGAAATGGGCCCCTGCCAGTTATGTCTACCACCTTCCCATACTTGCGTGGTGGCTTCCTTTCTCAAGGCGCACGTTCGCTGCGACGGTACCTAAGCGCAATGAGAGACTTTGGAACTTGCTGCCTTTCTCCCTAGTCCCAAACGACGCTGGAGCTGTGGTATTGACCGTTGGGTATCTTGCAGCTACCAAGGCGTCAGGAGATAGTGAAAGAGATCTTGACAAGTTCTCCAAATAATTTCACGATCATCAAGCAGCTATACAGGTCGCTCGGGGGTCAAGAACGAGTCGCGACTGTGGGAGACGCAACTTCATGGCGGTCCGCGAGGGTTCCTTCCAGGCAGGTACACCACTTTCCCGTACTTGTGTGGGGATCTCCTTCCACGAGGCGAACGTTCCCTGCAATGGTAAACAAACGTAATCAGTGCTGCAGGATTTGTTCAATATCGCACTACATCTTCAATACTACAAGCGTATCATCAACACCAGCCAGACGTTCTACTACGCTGCACGCCACAATGAGCACCTTACAAACATATCAGCCAGGCCCAGCGGTCGTTATCACCGGACCAGGACTTTTCGCACTTCCCGCACTGCCTTCAGAAATCATCGATATGATTGCAGATGTCATGGGCATCAAGGACTTCAAGAACCTACGTCGGATGTGCCGAACGTTCCACGAAGCATCACTGCACAGCTTCGGAAGGCGTGCACATCCCAGACTGCGACTGGTCAACCAGGTCGCACGGTCTGATATACAACATATCATCAGCAGTCCTGAGCTGGGTGCGTATCTGATGGTTTAAACCCTGGAGGCCGTCTCAGACATCCGAAAGCCCTCAAGACTATGTGAGACATCCGCTGACCCTTATACCCATCGTTCTTCAGGTAGGTGGCTGAAGAGCCTCACGATCAAGTTCCGGCCTCAGGTCGTGGGCAGGTACGGCGCATGGCAGGGTTGGGCCCGCGACTGGTCGTATCAGATTCGAAAGTATGAAGGCCCCTTGGATGAGGCGCCGATCGGGCGATTAGTGGCGACACTCAAGAGCTTGGAGTCCATCACTTTGGAGAGCCTGTGCAGCCGGAGCTTGGCAGCGCAATTGCGGTTGGATATCATTCAGGCCGCCCACGCCGCGGACGTCGTCAAGGTCAAGAATCTGCACATTTGCGAATCTCTTCTAACTCCTGCGGAGATCTTGTCGATCCAGCGTGCATTCAGTTCCACGAGACGTCTGACACTATTTGACATAGTCAGCATGGAAGGTGGATGGGCAAGCTTCTTTCGGAGCGTACAGCAGTATGAGCTTGAGCAGTTCCATTGGATGGAGTTGAGCTCCGCAGAAGGACAATGGAAGAAACGGTTGGCAGTGCTGCCATTTCACGAGCCGCCGGTTACGAAGTACACTGACCCAGGGTTTCAGTGTTTCAGGGCGGTCAATACGGAGATGATGATGAATGGCAGAGAGGCGGTGAAGGAAGGACTTCTCTGGGCGATCCCAAAGCTCCACGAGCGTTAGCTCTGATTGTATTTACACGAACTGCTCGCTGAGACTGCGCTTCATTGGTGAAGCATCACCTGTCGTGACCGCGCTTGGCGGCTTCAAACATCTCCCGGCGCATGCTCTCGTTCTGCTCCTCGATGTCAATGTTGTGATGACGATCGACGTTTGGCCCTTGTTCAATCCTGCGGATGACCTTCGCAGGGTTGCCTGCTACTACTGTGTTCTCTTTGACGTCCTGTTCGACGCAGTAAGCATACAGCGTTCGTGCGGGACATATTGTCCAGCTTACCTTCGTGACTACCGACCCAGCACCGACCACCGCGCCATTCCCGATCTTCCGGAAAGGCATAATGATCACGTCACCACCGATGAAACAGTCGTCGCCGACCTTGATGGCGCCGCCGATCAGTGTACCCTGGCTGCCCTTCCGCTTCTTAGGATCGACACTAGCAGTAGTGCCATAGAACTTGACGTTCGGCCCAATGATCGTTCGGTTACCGATGTAGACCTCACAAGCATCTTGCATATAGCAGCCGGGTTGTATCAAGACTTCTTCGCCAAGGTGGATGTTGTACCCGTAGTCGCAGATGAATGGAGACTCCACAATCGTCTCACGCCCAACGTCACCTTGCGGGCCAAGATAGAGCTCGTGCCGACTCATGTAGCTATTGCGATAGGGCGGGTCTACAATAGCTCGGAATAGGCGTCCACGCTCTTCTGCGCTGACGCCTGACGAGGTCTTTGCCGCATCGTTATAGCGCTCGAGGGCGCCTTTGCATTGTTGGCGATCGTTGAGCAGCAGGTCGTCTTTGTAGGCGAGGAAAGGCTGACCAAGCAACATCTTGTCTTTCTCTGACAGTGCACTAAGCCCACTGTGCTGAAGTGCCAGAGCGGCTGACCGCGAAGAGCTCGTCGTCGAATTCGAGATTGTGGCACGCGGATCACTTCCAGGACCGTGACTCGTCAGCGGCCGATACGGTGCCATTGCATGATGTTCTGTCGTCCATGAACCGATCGGATGTAGTGGTGGAGGATGTTGCGGGTATGCGTAGAGCGGAGGGACTCCAGCGAAGTCGGCAGGCGGCAGTCGTTCCATGTACGGTGGCGGTTCGGGTGGCCATGCCGGACCCCTTCCCCAGCCATCACCACGATGAGAAGGCGGCTGTCTCAAGTCGACTGGACTAGGATGCAACGGATCAGGCTCCGGTATGCGGCCCCAGTGCGAATATCGTGGCCCTTCTTCCATAGGGCTCTGGAAGTACGTGGATGGCCCATGCGCAGGCTCGTAGTTTGGCTTTGACTGGAGAGCTATGGGTGTTCTGCTTGTTGGCCCGTGAGTTTTGAAGTTCGCCGGCGGCTTGGGTCCGTACCCTCCGCATGCGAAGTGCCCTCGCTGACAGTTTCCGCAGACGGGTTTCTCTTCGTCGCATTTCTTCTTGCGAGACCTACAGGTGTGGCAGCCGGTCTTGGTACGGTTACTGAAGACACGCTTGCGCTTCCTACTGTCGTACTCCGCGTCATGCTGGTCAGGACTATATGACTGCTCCGGTTGATCATGTTGGTTTTCGACGGGCGATGCTGCTGTCTCCTGGATGGGCTGCGGTTGAGCTTGAGTGTACGCCTGAGTGTGAGCTTGAGTCTGGACCCGTGGTGGTGGTTGCGCCTGCTGCGCTCTGTGGAGTTCGCGCTGTAATGACTCTGCCAAATCTGCCTCTATCTCGGGTCGTGTCGGCGGCACCGGCTCACCGCGGTCAAATGTAGGGACAGGCGACGGTTCCCTATTCGATGTTAGTCGAGCCTCAGATCGGTCGTAATAGAACGCATACCGGGATGTTGTGCCGACAGCTTTGGGGTCGGGTCCGCGGCGGTCACCTGGAAACGTGGTCGGCGGCAAACCGACCACATTAGGAGAGGTGAGATCGACAGCTGAATCAATGTGGTTTGTCATGCGTCGCTTGGGAGACGATGCGCCATCGAGGCGTGACTGTTCCGGACGCTCAGTCGTCTGGACTTCGATGCCCGCGGAGATGGAACGCTTGCGCTTGTTCAGTCCAGAGCCATCCTGATGTGGTGGATGCGAGACGCGGCTGTCGGCTCGCCAGCCATGAGTATGGTACTGGACTGGTGACGCTGACTGCTCTACCGGTCTCGATTCATTGGCTTCCGACGCCTCCTCAACTTGCCTCGAACACTCCTCTCGCCCGGATAAAGTGCTCTTCTGGGTATCGCCATTGACGGCGGTGAAGCCAGAAGAAGATATTTCGTTCCTGGTCGTCGACAGGCCATGCGTCATATGGCCATTCGCCGGCGAGGCAGTCATAACGCTCATTGAAGATCGGCACGCTGCTCCAGCACTTGAAGCGAATATCGGGCCGAGAAAGTCGGAAAAGAAAGTAGCATCAATGGCAACGCCAGAATGTTGGGCTCTCGGACACGGTCGTCAGGATCTCGGAAATGCGCTCAAGGCGCCGAGGAATGCGTGATCAGGTGAGGTCTTGGTGCTGCTCAGGCTCGAGCTCGAGTCTGACTTGCTGTACGGCTCCTTGCGCGACTCGCGCTTAGGGTCGGCTAGCAGAGTGTCCACAACGTTGCAGATGAGTGTCCTGGGTGTCTTCGAGCAGTGGTGTGGCCCCAGGCAGCCTACAGCGAAACCGGCGGAGGTGGCACAAGTATCTATCGCAGCTGCGGCGGGCGAAGGTCTCCTGTTGGCGTGCGGCGCGCGGTTGTTGGGGCGTCAGAGCTGCACTTAGCCGAGCGTATTGGATGTGATCGCCGGTCTACGCATGCA
>JAKLLW010000734.1:0-24740 GCA_022814695.1 Neocatenulostroma microsporum | reverse complement strand
GTTACTTTCGTTGACTTACATAACCATCTCGTCGAACACAACCTCCGCGAGAAGCTGTGGATAGATGTACCGGATCTTGGGGGCGGATCGATCGTCGGCAATACTGTCGAGCGTGGCGTTGGCTATACTCCCTACGGTGACCACTGGATGATGCATTGCGGCATGGAAGTAGTGCTTCCGAATGGAGAACTCTGGCGTAGCGGTATGGGAGGCCTACCGCACCCACAAGCTGATCCCAATGCACCGCCTGATCAACAAAAACCCAACGATGCTTGGGGCTTGTTCAACTATGGGTTCGGGCCGTACAACGATGGCATCTTCAGCCAGTCGTCGTTGGGTATCGTAACGAAGATGGGTATTTGGTTGATGAACAATCCAGGCGGTTACTCCAGTGTCAGTATTTCCCGCGGATGGTTGTTGTCAGCGGATAAGACTAACTCTCTGAACAGTATCTCATCACCTTGCCGAAAGACAAGGATCTTCATGCCGCTCTTGAGATCATCAGACCGCTTAGAACGAGCATGGTACTCCAGAACGTGCCCACCATGCGTCACATATTGCTTGACGCCGCAGTCATGGTAAGCCACTATATGCCTTTTGCCGTTGCTGCGGTAGCTAACACTCACTTCCTCCAGGGCAACCGTACATCCTACTCGAGCTCCGACAAGCCGTTAAACGATGATGAGCTCGACGCCATAGCTGCGAAGCTGAATCTGGGCCGCTGGAACTTCTACGGCGCAGTGTATGGCCCAGAGCCCATCCGCAACGTCCTGCTGCAAGTCATCAAAGGAGCCTTCCTCCAGATTCCGGGCGCCAAGTACTATGAGCCAGAAGATATGCCAGACAACCTGGTCCTTCAAACCCGTCACAATACCTTGCAAGGTATCCCGAGCACGACGGAGCTGAAGTGGGTCGACTGGCTACCAAACGGCGCTCATCTCTTCTTCTCGCCCATCGCCAAAGTCAGTGGTGATGATGGCGTCGCCCAGTACGAGGTAACGCGACGACGCTGCGAAGAGGCAGGCTTCGACTTCATTGGTACCTTCGTGGTCGGGATGCGGGAGATGCATCATATCGTATGCATTGTCTACAACCGCAAGGATCGTTCCAGCAGGACTCGAGCACATCAGCTCATTGCGACGCTGATCGATGATGCGGCGGAGAGGGGTTGGGGAGAGTACCGGACGCATCTGTCTATGATGGACAAGATTGCCGGGACTTACTCATTCAATGACAATGCGCAGATGAAATTGAATGAGAAGATCAAAGAGACTCTTGATCCGAAGGGGATCATGAGTCCGGGAAAGAACGGTATCTGGCCGAAGTCGTACAGGAAGGAAGACTACGCTGTTCCGGTGGAGTGAACTCTTGTTCGAAGTCGTCTTGGCATCCTTTCCGCACGGTGCTGATTATTGTCCCGTGAACATGTTCCGAGTATGCCCGAAATTGCATCTCCTACGCCTTCGTGCGCCAGTGCATGCTGGCCGCCTGGGATATGGCGGCTTTCTAAACGTTTTGCTCTTCCCACAACCCATTAGCCAATTGGCGTCGTCTATGTACCAGTCAGTGGCGGGCAGTACAGCATATGCTGTATCCATGCCCCATCACAGGGTTTCATATGATAATGTGAAGTTGTTCGTCAGGAAGGAAGGAGGGAAGCATTTTCTGAGTATGCATGCCTTAGGCAGCAATCGACCGAATGAATCACTCCACCTTCACCATCAATGGAATCTTCGTCATCGTGAAATACAGCCACCGTCGGACGAGTCAGTGCGAGCGAGCGTAAAGGAGACCGGAACCAGAATTCGCCTCCATGTGGCGAATGATGATCATTCTGTGAGGGAGCCATCGTTAATGTAGCAGTGTAACCTTTCCCTGTCCACCAACTTCAGTGCCCTGACACTTGATTCAGCACGTGCACGCCATTACCTTTTGAACCCTCTTCGACATCACCGGGGACGAACCATGGCGGCCGACGATGCTGCATCAAGTAGCGCACCGCAAGCGCGGTCGAAGAAACAAATATGTCGCTTCTACGGCACCAAGCATGGTAGGCTGGTCTCTTCCTCCACTGCGCTCATGAAAGCTCTTGATGTCCTTCTATTATACAAACTTGGGGAAGCGATGGTGGAACTGCGAGGTCGTAGCCTTGATATTGACTGAGATGGTGATAGGTTGCAGAGCAGGGGCATCATGCCGTTTCCTCCACCCCACCGACGAAAGCACGACACCTCTGGCCACCGAAGGAAAAGGTACGGCCGAGGACACAACACCTACGGCAGCTGATCAACATGGATCTTCCAGCCCGAGGCCTGGGCCGCAGCGGATCGTAGCTCGTCCAACGCCACGAGCGCAAGCAGAGGACCCTCGTGCCTTCCAAATCGGTCAAATAGCACGGCGCTTCAAGCCTACGGTCACCGAGCATGACAACGAGTCAACGTTTTCATTCAAGATGGTTCCCTCGGATCCCGACTTTCCGTACGAGATCGACGAGCTGCAGTGCATCCTTACCGTGCCAAAGGCATATCCGCAGTCCGGCAAGCCGCTGTTGCAGGTAACGAACAACGACATACCTCGCGGCTTCCAGATCAACATCGAGCGTGGTTTCGACAGTATTGTAGTAAGCAATCCAAATGCTACCTTGCTTGGGATAATGAATAGGCTCGACAGAGAGCTTGAGCCTATACTCGCAGGCCGTGTGGCAGAGACGGTCAAAATCGTCGCACACAGAGGACCGCCACAACCCGAAAAAAGAAAGCCGAGCCCAGAAGTCAAACTATCAAAGCCTGTGGAAGCACTGTCGCCGACACCGCCGAAACCCGTCGCGCCAACGGAAGAGCAGGTCGCTGCGGCTCGTGCGAAACGTCAGGCCCATACTCGCCAGCTGGATGCTCGTTTTGGCAGGCTGCCGTCATTCTTCAAATCCGCTAATGGCTTGAGCTACACTCTACCGCTAGAGTCACCGAAGAAAGCGTCTTGGCCTGCAACACTGCAGAGCCTGAAGTCTTTCACCATGGCAGTGCCGGATGCGTACCCTTTGCAGGAAGCCACGGTAAAATTAGGCGTCGATACTCCCGAAGCAAAGAATGTCGAGGAAGCATTCAAACAGCTTCCCAACAAGCTGCGCGAGCCAACGTTAACGCAGCTGGCGAACCATCTCACACAACACATTGCGGAGATGGCCAGATCACCCAGTACTGGCACACCTCCGCAACCCTCACCGGTAACTGCGCCGGTCGAGGAGAAAGAGGTGCCAAAGACAAGAGTACCAGCACCAGTGCTGGAGGCTACAGAGGTTGTCCCAGATGTTGACCGGCCGCACGTCCACGTCATACCTAGACCTCCCGAATGGGCTGTGCAGAAAGGAGAAGAAGACGGTAGTAGTAGCGACAGTGACGGTAGCACCTACGATGAAGACTCCGACGGCACTGGCGAAGATGATGAAGCACAGGCACAGCCCACCAGCGACTTCCCGGGCGCTTCTTCAGCCCCTGCTGAGCGTGGTGTCTTGCTATCCTTCCCTCAAATCGAGCTCTACGGCATCGAACTGCTTGAGCTCACATCGCTCGGTGTCACTGTGAAATGCGAGCGCTGCAAAGATATTGCGGACGTGGAAAAGCTACGCAACTATTCTGGAGAAGCGTCTGGCATGCGACAGGTGACATGCAGGAAGTGTGCCAGCAGCCTTGCGGTTGGGTTCAGGAAAGACTTGATACATGTCAACTCTGCGAGGGCCGGATATCTGGACCTTGATGGGTGCACCATCATTGACATGCTGACGAGCCAATTCATCCCGACCTGCTCAGAGTGTTCGACGCAGTACCCTGAACCAGGTGTATCAGCCGTGAGAGGCGACTCCAGCTTCGCCATCTGCAGAGAGTGCCACCACAAAATGACCTTCCGTATACCGGAGGTCAAGTTCCTACGGATCACTGCTTCCGCCATGCGAGCCAGCAAGGCGCCAGGTCGCAGAAAGAAGAAGGAAGATCTTGGCATCACGGCAGGCTCTGAGTTGCCGCGCAGGGGCAGATGCTCGCATTATTCGAAGAGCTTCCGCTGGTTCAGGTTCTCATGCTGCTCAAAAGTCTTTCCGTGCGACCGATGTCACGACGAGCAGACGGATCACCCGCTCGAACATGCCAACCGGATGATCTGCGGCTACTGCTCAAGAGAGCAGAACTACCGGCCTGAAGACTGCGTTATCTGTCATGCTAGTCTGATTGCTAAGAAAGGACGAGGCTTTTGGGAAGGCGGAAAGGGGACTAGAGACCCGGCTCGTATGAGCAAGAAAGATCCAAGTGGGTCATCTCTCTTGAAAGCGCTGTGAACAATTGCTGATTTTTGTGTCCTAGGGAAGTACAAGCGGCGACCTGGCACGAAGCCGAAAACGTAGCGATTCGCAGGTCCTTGAGGTCTGGTGATCGACTGCCTTTCATGCTGCAAAACGAGCGCTGGTGATAAGAACGACCGTGACAGCGTCAGCCAATGCCATGAGTCTCCCCCAATATACCAACTCCTCTCGTAGTCTCTCCGGCGACTCCGTTTATCTTCAGCTTCAACTTGCGCTGATGCTGTAGGCGCTCGTCGTCAACTTTGCATTGCTGCCAGTAAACACTTCGCTACCAGCTTGGACCGACTGCAGACACAGGCTTGAGGTAAAGCCATTGCTGGCGTAATTCGTCTCCAAGTATTTGTAAAAAGCGAGCTGGCTAGTGTCAGCGAACGGTCCCAGCGTACAATGTTCGGCTGACGCTCTTACCAGATCACCACTGAAGCTGGTCGCAGCATGGCTATGCGCAACAAAGCTGTATACTTTGACGGCGCCGTTAGTACCGTACGCCAAGTCGAAAGCGACACCGCCGATGGTGGGAGTTGCAATCGGAGTGAACGGGTATCCATTGGAGGAGAGCGGCGAGATGCTGCCGTAGTCGCCAAGCCAGACCATGACCTCGAACCTAACAGCTGATGCATCAGTATAATTTCAGGTATCACCAAAGTGGAATATAAATACTCACGTGTTCGCACCGCTGCCTGGAAGCGATGGGTGCTGGAGTCAGCAAAGGCAGAAGACGGCTCCCAATTGCCTCACCAAGTGTACTACTCACAGGAAGTGCCGACGAAGGTATCATAGGCCACTGCTGGCTGTCAGCGTTAATCCATAGTACCGACAACGGCTATTCGCTTACCATTAGCAGCAAGGCTCGTGCCGGTATAGCTCCACGACCACGTCGTAGGGATGCTTGTATACCCACTCAGCGCCTTCTGAGCAAGACTCTTCTGGATGTTGGTGTAGCTCTTGACCTGGGTCGCAGTCTCGGACCACGACCAAGTGGTGTCCCAACTGATGGTATTCCCGCTGACGCTGTCGATCTCCGAGCACTGGGAGCCCGTACCGGACGACCATCCCCAGCCATTGGTTGCAAGGGTGTAGCCTCCAATGGATTGGCTCTGGTACTGGCCGCACTGCTCGGTGGCGCGCTCTTGGATGGTGTTGGTGGGTGCCGCAATGACAGTGCCAAGGAGGAGCATCACTGCTGCAAAATGCATCATGGAGGAAGGCTGTGCTTTTGAGAGTACTGTGAACCTCTGGAAGATGGAGTTATGGCTCGCACAAGATCGTATGAGTTCTCGTAGCTTCTTATACCTGCCCAGGGCCGAGGCATGGCAGGCGGTACCACATGTCAGTGTACCGCCCACAAAGTACCTGAGGCGAGTTTTGTACTGCAACAGGGAGACACTGCAGGATACACCTGCCGCTCTCCAGGTTGCCATTGCCCTTCTCATGCCTATCTGTGCAGATCCCCCCAAAGTGTTCGTGCGCTCGTGCCATATTCACGAGAATGGCGGCACGATGTGCCAGCGGGTGGTATCCGTATGACAGCTCGCCACACGGCACTACGAGAAGCGATGCAGATCTGCAGCATCCAGTCAGTCCTTCCGGTGGTACAAATCTGTCACCAAGCTTTTAGCCGGACCACTGGATGCAGAAAAGCTGCCATATGGCCCAGATTGCTGCGGGTGCATGGTTGACGTGCAGGTGTCAGCTCGCCACGTTAGCCCACGAGATGTAATGTATACCGACTTGCTGTTGTACCAGTCCATCATCGTGCATGTAGTCGAGCCCTTGGTGGCTAGTCTACGAAGATCAATGCAATGATCCTGCAAGATAGATTAACACGATGTGCATGACATGATCTGGAGCGGGCCGTGGCGTAACACAGATCTCGACGACAGAGGACGTCTTCCGATCTTCCGATATACGACGCAGGCGATGGTAGGCACCAATGGCATTGCTGTCATCAATGTCCGGCGTCGACGGCCGTTCTCCGTGGAGGCCATCCAATACCTGACAGTGATGGCGAATACCTTCGACAGCACGAAGCAGGTGATCACGATAGCTATCGACGCAGTACCGTGGCGAAACTGGATTTCAAGTATCGTCATGATAGCTCTATCCAGCACAGCTACCCAAAGCACTCCGAAATCCCACCAACGCCAAACCATCTACCCATCAATCGTAACAGGACGCTCCTACCACCTCCTCCCAAAAACATCATGCTCCCCCGTAACCACCCTCCCAGGCTTCTGCTGCCCCCTCCGCTGCTGCTGCTGCTGCTGCGACCCACTCCCCATCAACCCCAAATCATCCCTCCCCGTCCCACCCCCCTCCGTATTCCCGTCCAAAATCCTAGTATCACCCCCGAATTTCTTCCACATCTCCCTATCCTGCTCATCATGCTCCGCTCCCGAAACAGCAGCATCATGTTTAAACAGGCCCAAAATCTCTTGCATGCTCAATTTACCTAGACTATTGCCGGCGCCTTCGATCGCGGCCTTGGCTAGCTCGCGTTTCCGCTCTTGGAGAGCTAGGATACGTTCTTCCACCGAATTGGTGATGGTGAGTTTGAAGACCTTGACGTCGATGGTTTGGTTCAAGCGGTGGACACGGTCGATGGCTTGTTCTTCGACGAAGGGGTTCCAGAAGGGTTCTACGATTACCACTCTTGAGGCGGCTGTCAAGTTCAAGCCTAGGGAGCCGCACTTGAGGGAGCAGAGTAGGACCCTGGTTTTCTTATCGTTGCGGAGGCTGTGGAGGGCGGCTTCACGGGCGTCGTTTCTCATGGACCCGTCGTAGCGGACGTAACCGAGGCCAGAGGATTCAAGGTGCGGCTCGATGAGGTCGAGCATGGTGGTGAATTGGGAGAAGACGATTGTTTTGTGCTGTTTGCTTTCGGCGTGGAGGATGCGGAGGAGTTGGCGGACTTTTGTCGAGGGCTTTTGCGCGCGTTTGGAGGATAAGGGGTTGTGGCGGATGAAAGTTCTATTGTCGGGGGCGTCGTCGGAATCGGAGTCAGAAGCGGAGGAGTCCTCTTCAGAGGTTACATCGTCTTCATTGTCGGAGGAAGCAGCTTCAGGCTTGATAGCTCGCTTACGCATATGCGCTCTAGGCGGCGAGTCCTCATCATCCTCTTTCTCGCTATCGTCCGTACTCCTGTCGGAGTCAATGGAGTCGAGAGTCTCGCCACCACCGTCAGCGTCTTCATCGTCGGTCCCCCCAGCTTTACCGAGATCGATCTTCCCCTCAGGTCCATCGGCAATCCACTCCCCTTCACCTTCGTCATCATCGCTGTCCTCAGGAAGAGTGTGCTGCTTCCTCTTCGGCACAGCGAGGACTTGCTTCTCCTTCTTGACCTTCACCTTGTCTTTCTTTGGCTTCTTCGACTTCTTACTCTTCTTCATCATGAGCAAGTCAGCGTTGCACTCCCCACACCTCACTTCGCCATCCTTCGCCTCTTCAGCAGAAAGATCGACTTGACAGACATCGCATTGCTTCGTCTCCACAGTGACACCACCCATCATTCTCGTCAAATCATCCATATCATCACCAGCATCCAAGTTCTTGCCCATAGCCTTCCCAGCTTTCTGAGCACCCATTTGCGCATCAACCGTTTCCTTGTCCTTGCTCATAGCCATCTCGATCAAGTACGGATGATTGCACGCCTGCCTCAGCCTCAACAGCAGCACAAGCGCGCCAATGTAATCAGTCTTCCCACCCGCCTTCTGCATCTCCATCAAGCGCTTATCCGCGCGTTCTTGCAGACGAGTGTAGAACTCTTGCTCCGCGGCATCAAAAGCGCATTCAACTGACACGACCTCGCGCTTGACGATCTGCATCCCACCACTCATGGGAGGCTTCTCCTCGCCGTCCGCTGCGTCGCCGGCTTTGCTGGGCTTGCCGCCGAAGTTCAACGCACCAGCCTGCTTAAGCACATCCTTCGTGCGCCTCTTCATGAACGCCCGCAAGAAATACTGCAGCCTCTTCATAGCCAACCCACCACGCCCAGCTTTCATCGGCTGCGTGATGTCCGATTTCCATTTTGGTAACTCGCTGTACGGCTTGATGCGCAGAAACTTGATCAAGCTCTGCAGCTCATCAAGATTGTTCTGCATAGGCGTCCCTGTGAGGCACCAGCGGTACCAGCTGTTAAGCGCACAAGCCGCTTGCGTAGACTTGGCGTTGCGGTTCTTGATACTATGCGCTTCGTCCAGCATCATGCGGTACCAGTTCACCCCAAAACAGCCTATGCGCGCCCCGCCTTGGACGTTCATCTGGCTGCCGGCGTGCTCGGAGGTGAGGGTTTGGTAGGTGGTGATTACCACATCGTACTTTTGCAGCTCTCTCGAGGACTTTGTGCGGCTGGCGCCATGATGGACGAGAACGCGTAGGGCGTGTGAGCGGGTAACTTTGGTCTTGATCTCCTCTTCCCATTGCTTGATGAGCGCTAGAGGTGCGACTACGAGTGTGCTTTTGCTGGTCTCCTTGCCGGGCAGCTTTTGCTTTGGGTGCTCAGGTTTGGCGTCTGGTGCTGGGCGAGGGTTTGTGAGGATGAGAGCGACGGATTGCACGGTCTTGCCTAGGCCCATGTCGTCTGCGAGGATACCGCCGTGAGGCAGGACGCCATTCTTCTTCGGTCCGCCGATCTCTTTGTCTATCATCCAGGAGACACCTTCGACTTGATGAGGTAGGAGCTTGACTGCTAATCCTTCGACTGTGCCATCTTCTTCGTCCTCTTCTTCTGCCTCTTCTTCGGCAGCTTTCGCTTTCGCATCCTCTTCCTCCTTCACCTTCAGTGATGCGAGTTTGTTGGCCAGACCCTTGACCTCCTTCTCGTTGCCATCTTGGACCGCCTTCTTAGCGCGTCTCCTCAGGCGTGTACGTACCTTGTCGTCATCATCTTCGAAAGCGCCTTCCAGCAAGTTCTTGATGTTGTCGTTCGCTTGCGACGAGTCCACGTACGAGTATGGGTCCGCATCGCCGAATCTACCGCCCTCTGCCCGAATAGCTGCGTCTGGATCGAAGCCAGAGTCATCCGCAGTCAAGTCAACAACCGGCTTCGCTGGCTGGAATGGCTGATAGTACGTGTTTGCGCCGAGTGAGCTGAACTGAGGACGCGATGGCGGGTATGAGGTGATCGGAGGTGGATTTGAGGGCTGGGGAACTTGATAATACGAAGTCGGTGGTGCTTGAGGCGCATATGTGGGACGCTGGCCAGGCAGGTAGAAGCTCCTAGCTTCAGGTGGTGGCAACGCTCTATCACCATGTTGATTATTTGACTGCGACTGAGCCTGAGCTGCCGCAGAAGACATGAACTGTGGTTGCACCGGCTTCTTCTTGGGTATGAACAGCGACTGCTGCTTCTTGCGCTCAGCTGCCTGCAGCGGATTACGCAAAGGCGATGCTTGACCGAACTGGGGTCCGGTGGGCTTCAGCGACGAGAAGTCCAGATCATCGTCGTCTTTCTGGGCCATCTTGGGTGATGGTGACTGAACCTTTGCACTTATGTTTGCCAGCGGTTGTCGATCCGACTTCTGCGGCGAAAGATACTGGCCCGAGGATGTTCGGGTTGGGTCGCGCTCCTTGACCATTGTATCCTCTTCGCTGTGTATGCTTCCAAGACTCAAGTCGATTGAGCTTCCGAGCGATTCGCGTGTAGGCAGCCGGCGGTCAGAGAATGTGGGCTTCTTTGGCGAGGATAATGTGTTGACTGGGCGGAAGGTTGGGCGGCGTTGCGTGCCCTTTGAGGGCGACGGGTTGTCTATGACGGCCGTCTTGGGGTGTGACAGTCCGATGCGACTGCTCAAAGATGCTTTTGGTCTGTCCAAATGCGATGTTGTCGTTCGCCGGAAGCCTTGCGCCGTAAACTGTTTGGTAGCCGCCGGAAGTTTAACCGGTTGCCAGGGTCCAAGATCTCCTGCAAGGCTGCCTGAGGCAATTCACCTCCTCGAGTCCTTCCTCCTTCTCTCACCCACTGTCAGGATTGTCTTGCGGTAGAGGCACGGTCAGCAATTGCAGTGGCACCGACACTGTCTACTAGAGCAGCGTGATGATGGCTCTGGTAAGGATATATTCCTCGGCTCGCCAGCATGAATCTCACACGTTGGAAAAGTCCGTCTGCTCGCCATGAAGAAGCGCTGGAGTACCACTACAGTCCACTGAAAAGCTCAAAAACCGGTATCAGGCTAGCGAAGATTCTCCCAGCATCCGGCAACAAAGGCGTAGCGATCAGTCTCATCGATTCCTTCGTCACCGGACCCAACAAAATACCCTACGAGGCACTATCTTATACCTGGGGAGACGGCGCTCGCACCAAGTCCGTGAGCTGCAATGGCAGACGTCTTGCCGTTACCCATACTCTACTCGAAGCACTCCAGAGATTCCGAGACAGCGATCGTGAGGTAATTCTATGGATTGATCAAATATGCATCTGCCAGGAACGCGTCAAAGAACGCAACCAGCAAGTTCAGATGATGGGCGACATATTCAAATCAGCTCGCAAAGTGATCGTCTGGCTTGGGGAAGACTACGATGACAGTCGGGCAGGCATGCAACTGGCCAAGCAGCTTCTACATATTACGCAGTACCAACCAGTTACCAGCCTTGATGCATCGAGTCTGAAGATACACAGTCTTCCGAAACGAGGCCATGATCGCTGGAAGGCGCTTTCTGCCATCCTGCGCAGACCCTGGTTCTGGAGGACGTGGGTAGTGCAAGAAGTGGTGCTGAACCCGAACGTAGACCTGGTGCTTGGTGCAAACATGCTCACTTGGGACGATTTGGAAGCTGTAGTGTCCTTGCTAGAAGGACCCATCGACAAGATATGGCAGCTTGACCAAGCTATGTCGGCCAGCGAACTGCCGTTCTCAAGGATAAACCGTATACGGCTACGACATAGGAGACTGATAGTCACGCCGATAGTACCTACACCATTCAGTTTCGATGCTACTATGTCTGTTGAGCCTGATACTATTGAAGGTGCTGAGCGCTACGAAGACGATCCCGAGCTGCTGGACTTGCTCCTCATGTCGAGGGGTCTCGGTGCCACCGATCCCAGGGACAAGATATATGCTTTGCTAGGTATCGGAAAGCATGACATAGTACCAGACTATTCCGACTACAACTCCACGGAAACCGTCTTCACTGACTTTGCGCGCGAGCAGATCGGCATCGTGACCCATCTGCGCGCTCAGCGGGAAGCAGCAGGCTTGGAGTTGTCACCTTATGACCGAGAAGTCCGCCGAACGATGGTGCTGCTAGCATGTGCTGGCAGGCAGAACCAGCAACTTAGCTTACCGTCCTGGGTGCCTGACTGGACTGTCATCCTAGCCTCAAGACCACTCATCTTCGGTTTCGGTCAGCGCTACAGTGCTGGAGGCAATAGACTCGGCACCTTTGAGTGGGACTGGGAGACAGGTCTTCAGTTGAGCGGCATTCTTCTCGACACAGTGCAAGTCTGCGGCAGCGTACTGCTGGACTTCGAAACCTCCTCCGACCTACACGAGACTATCAGGCACTGGTGGCGCGAAGCCCAACAAATCGCCTTCGAGCGCATAGCAAAGTCACCGGGCAGCACATTGTACACCGACGCTTTCGAAGCTATGCGTCGCCGCTTGTCAATTTGCAAGCACGGCTACTACGTTGGCGAAAGCCGTCATAAGCGTCGTGGCAGTCTGCTGGACGACGATGATCCTGCTGCGGACCCTGCCCACAATGCAGCGCAGACGCTGACCCTCGGTCCCACAAGAGGGAGGGTGTTGTTCGCTTCTTCGACGGGCTTTCTGGGATTGGTGCCGCTTGGTGCGAGAGATGGCGACGTGATATTCGTCATTCGAGGTGCTGATGTTCCGTACGTGTTGCGACCTCAGGGAGATGCATATGAGCTGATTGGGGAGGCGTATGTGCAGGGTATTATGGATGGTGAGGCGCTTGAGATGGGCCATCTCGTTGCACATGATGTGATGATAAGGTAAGCTTGGCTATGAACTCCAGTGTTCCACCGCAGGATATCTGCTTCGTGGTGAGCATGGCGGCCTTGCTGTCGCTCATCTGGAGCCGGGCATGCCGGGGCCGAAAGATCATGGACCCCACCTTTTCAGCCCCCATCGCTGGCTTGCATACAGTGGCGCGCCTCGCCAAACGCCTTCCTTCCCAATTCGGACACTGCATCCACACTATGGAGCGCTTGCGCACCTCGAGCCGCTGCGCGTACGCGACGGCCGAACGGTGGGGTGACAGGAGGAGCCTTTACCGGTCTTGAAGATGGAAGCTAGCCACTCAGCTACAAACGCAGCTCTTCACTCAATCATTCTTACCAAAACCACGGACTGAAGGTATGCCACGTACAATGGCGAGCTCGCGATCCGATGCTGGTGGCTCAGACGATGGACGCGGCAACGCGCCTTCTGAGCGCTTCCGGCCTTCGAGACTACCGCCGCCATCGCGAAAGCAGCCCAGGAGCAAGAAGCCATTGCAGCAAGTGATCGATGACTTTTGGGAGAACTTCAGCTCGAAGACGCCAGGCAAGATCTCGACCGTGCTTCCGGACAACTACCACACGAAGCGGCTTGCACAGCGCCCGGACGCTGACGAAGGCACTCATAATGCCGTTGACAGCTATCAAGAAGCCGCAAGCATCTGCAAGCAAAAGGTCGCCAAGATCGTGAAGGAGTGCAGGCGCATCAACCAGAAATACCGCGATCCGCACTTCGACATTGAACAGGACTTCTATCAGGCTTCTTTCCCGGACTGCCTGAAAGGCCTGGTGGAGAAGAAACTCGACCCGAAGCTGGAGCCAAAGAGTGTGAAGCGTGTGCATGCGATCTTCGAGAAACCTCGCTTCTATATTGCTGGTGCGACTAGCAACGATGTCCGTCAAGGTCGCAATGGGGACTGCTGGCTTATGTCCGCACTCGGCACTATCAGCAATTGCAAAGGCCTAATCGAGAAGATCTGTGTCGCTCAGGATGAGATGGTCGGGGTCTACGGCTTCGTTTTCCACCGCGATGGGACTTGGATTTCAGAGGTGGTTGATGATAAGCTGTATCTGATGAACGAGGACTACTACGATAGAGACGATAAGAACGATCTTCAAAGTGGTATCAGTAATTGGATCGCTCTGCAAGATGGGAGGGATATCGAGCAGAAGTACAGGAAGGCCTTTCAGACGGGCTCAAAAGCGCTGTATTTCGCGCAATGCAGCGACCCGAATGAGACTTGGCTACCTTTGCTGGAGAAAGCGTTCGCGAAGGCGCATGGCGATTACTTGGCCGTTGAAGGTGGTTTTACTGGCGAAGCGATTGAGGACTTGACTGGTGGCGTTACGAGCGAATTACATGGTACCGATATTCTGGATCGAGAAGCTTTCTGGAAGAACGAGTTGTCCAAGGTCAACGAGCAGTTCCTCTTTGGCTGCGGACAGAGTCGTGGGTTTGATGAAGATCGTAATGGTATACAGCACAGGCATGCCTATTCCGTTATGGAAGCAAGGGAGATAGATGGGCAACGGTTGGTGAAGTTGCGGAATCCTTGGGGCAAAACGTGAGTTCCCCTTCTCGAGGTACTTCATCTTAGGCTGACAGTGGCATGCTCAGCGAGTGGACTGGCGCATGGTCGGATGGGAGCGAGGAATGGACATCAGAATGGCTCAACAAGCTCAACCACCGTTTCGGTGACGATGGCATCTTCTGGATATCGTACGACGACCTCCTGAACAATTACCAGCACTTTGACAGGACGAGATTGTTTGACGATTCTTGGCATGTCACGCAGCAGTGGATCAGTCTCCAGATACCATGGAGTATCGATTATCACGACACAAGCTTCGCCTTGGAAGTGGAGAAAGCTGGCCCTGTGGTCATTGTCCTGAGTCAGCTGGATGATCGGTACTTCAGGGGTCTCGAAGGACAGTATACCTTCACGCTGCACTTCCGACTGCATGAGAAAGGCGATTCGGACTACATTGTCCGCAGCCCCAGTTCGTACAACATGCGCAGGTCAGTCAGCACGGAAGTCGAGTTGGACCCTGGAAGCTACGCTGTGATGGTTAAGATAGTCGCTACCTTTTCGCCCTTCAAGCTACATGCCGAAGACGTCGTGCGCACCGCTAGTCGCAATCGTAGGGAGAAGTTGATAGCGATCGGACTTAATCATGATTTAGCGCATGCGAAGGTACAGGTGCAGGATCATCATAAGATGGAGACAGAGCTGCAGGCGAGACAGAGGCGGATGAAGCGGCGCGCGGATGCGAAGAGAACGCGGGAGGTTATCAGGAAGGCGAAGATGAAGGATAAGGAGATGGCGAAGAGGCATGCTGAGAGGCATGCTGAGAGGCGCGAGGCGATGAGGAGAGCTATGTCTCCAGACCAGCCCGCTGAGGGAGAAGCTGAGGCAGAAGTAACAATGGCTGAAGCTGGCAGCGAAGAGGTCCCAGTGTCGACACAGGAGGGAGGGTCTTCCGAAGGAGTCGCCATGGCGCCTTCGGCAGAGGCAGGAGCTGAGCAAGAAACTGTAGCTGCGCCGGGAGAACAGAGCTCGCCGCAGGAGACGATGGCGGAGCCTGACAGCCTTGTTGCGGACAAGGACAAGGAAGAGACGGTAGCTTTGCCTAATTCAGCAAATGTCGAAGAGCAGGTTCCGACAACCACGCCAATGCCACCGCCTCCGCCTGCGGACGAATCACAGCTTACTGATTCGGGGGTTAAAACAAAACCAGCGGACGAGCCGCATCGCTTACCCTTCCGTGAATCGCCTTCCAGGCGACAGACTGAGATCGAGGCGCCCTTTACCGACCCGAGCAGACCTCGGAGACAGCCTGGCTTTGTGCCACCACCTCCATCTAGCTTCCCACCACCGACAAGGCACCCGACTTTCGGCTCGAATACTTTCCACGATGGTGTGAGCGACGACGAGCTGAGCTGGGACTCCGAGCTCGATGGACCTTGGGATAGCGATGATGAGCGTGTTGTGGCGAGCAAGATGGCCAATCAAGGCAATGCGGCTCCTCCGCCGCCGGACATTGACGATGATGAGTACACGGGAGAGCCTTGGAATGCTGTTTGCGTTGTTGGGTTGCGAGTGTATGCTAAGACTGACAACAAGGTCTCGATTGGTGTTGTCAGGCCGGGGATGGAAGGCTCGAAGGAGGACAAGGATGGTCCCACGAAGGAGCTGGATAGGGACGATCCTGCTGCTGACCAGGCCGCACCAGGTGCTTGATCAGAGCTGGCCGTCTGGTCTGTAAATCTTGACGGCCTTCATACGGTATCGATCTCACGATCTCACGATCGTCGGCCGGAGGAAGATCAGAGGTGCAATACCCAATACCCTCATCATACCATGACTACGTGCTTTGTCACCAGCCAAGGCTCCTAGATTTCTGCAGCCAAGATGCAGGCGCATTGGAGTGGATGTATTGCGGCCTGCCGCACCTTCCCGGACCGAAAGCGGAGTGTCGTGGAGAGCTTGCTGCAGGTCGGAGTCGTGCCCGCCATTATTGGCGACTGAGCTGTTGATGATGCAATCCCGAGCTACCTACCTTCCCTCCTAAATTGCTATTCTCTTGAACTTTTCATCACTGGCAATGGAGGTTGATCCGTAAGCCATTGTGTCACGGAACAGTAAGTATAAGACCTCACTGCTTCTCACAAAGTTCAGTCGGACTTGCTTCACTTTCCTCCTGCCACCTAAAACAACCACACGACTTCGCCATACCCAATCAACATACCAACACTCACGATGTCCCACCACAATATCTCCCACAATGTGGAGGAAGAGCCACACAACGTCAACCGCCCAGCGGCAGGCATTTCCTACTTCACGCCCGCACAAGAACCACCAGCCGGCACGGCACTCGTCCTCGATGAGCAGAAGAGCGTACCGAAGCTCTTCAAGCCTCTGAAGCTCAGAGGGCTCACGCTTCAGAACCGCATCATGCTCTCGCCGCTGTGCCAATACAGTGCGGAGGATGGACACTACACCATGTGGCACATCACACATATGGGAGGGATCCTGCAGCGTGGACCAGGAATAGTCACCGTCGAGGCGACAGCAGTCACACCGCAAGGCCGTATCACACCAGAAGATGTCGGTCTATGGAAGGACAGCCAGATGGAGAACCTCAGCAAAGTCGTGGAGTTCGCGCACAGCCAGAATCAGAAGATCATGATCCAGCTTGCCCACGCAGGTCGCAAGGCTTCGACCGTAGCGCCATGGTTGAGCGGAGGAGCGGTTGCAGGGAAGGACCTCAATGGCTGGCCAGATGATGTGTATGCCCCTTCTGCGATCCCTTGGAACGAGCAACATGCCAAGCCGAAGGAAATGAGCCTGGACGACATCGCGAGCTTCAAGAAGAACTTCAACGATGCTGTCAAGAGGGCGCTGAAGTGCGGGTTTGACGCTATTGAGATCCATAACGCGCATGGGTACCTCCTGCACTCTTTCTTGTCGCCTGTGTCGAACCAGAGAAAAGACAAGTATGGCGGAAGCTGGGAGAACCGTACTCGGCTCACACTCGAAGTGGTAAGTACAGTCCCGTCCATCCATGGCGTGACCCAGGCTAACATGTAGCTTCACCAGGTCGAGGAAACCCGCAACACCATTCCGAAAGACATGCCCCTCTTCCTCCGAATCAGCGCCACAGACTGGCTAGAAGAAGCGCCTAAGGACCAAATCCCTGAGTCCTGGACAAACGAGGACACCAAAAAGATCGCCCCTCTACTCGCCGAGAAGGGTGTAGATCTCCTAGACGTCTCTTCCGGAGGTAACCACCCAATGCAGCATCCACACGTTAAGCCAGCCTACCAAGCACCCTTCGCCATCGACGTCAAGAAGGCGGTCGGCAACAAGCTTGCAGTCGGATCAGTTGGAAGCATCGAGACAGGCACGTTGGCGAATGAGTTGCTCGAGAAGGATGGCTTGGACCTCGTCACGGTGGGGAGAGGGTTCCAGAAGAACCCTGGGCTGGTGTTCGCGTGGGCGGATGAGCTGAAGCAGCAGGTGCAGATGCCTAACCAGATTCGATGGGGTTTCGCGGGTAGAGGGTCGCCGACCGGGAAGCCGATTACTGAGTTCCCGAAGCTCATGGGTGATGCGAAGTTGTAGATGATGGTTTCATGAAACAATGGTGTGACGATAGAGATACATGAGACACATGACACCCCCTCCCTACAGCGCCGCCTCGCTCAATGTACTTCTCAGAAGACATCATGAACACCATGCACGAAAAAATGCAAGAGAATGCACGCTCCCAACTCCACTCTCGGCAATTCATACAGCAGGTTATCAGTGCCCATAAGCCTTCTCCTCATGCCCACCATGATATCCAGTGTCGTACTCGAATTGCTGCTCCGGCAAAGCATATCCTTCCCGCTGGATGTGCCTCTCGCTCTCTCTTTGCTCGCCGTACGGACCCATTGACGGCCTTGGGCCCTGCTCGTCCCACGCTTCGCTTTCTCTGGGCTCCGCAAGACCGGCGTCTCCGTACCCGGCTTGCGAAGCATTTCTTTCTTGCATGTCGTATGCGTCTGTGAAGGGACCGCGGGTGGCCTCTGGGCGCTTCGCGTCGAGATCGTGGAGTTTGTAGATACCTCGTCGGGTCTGGGTGCGGCGGACGTAGATGTCTAGGGCGAGGGCTGAGATGGTTGATACACTGCAGGCAGTCTCGTTAGCTTGACTACTCGTCCAGCAAGAAGAATGGGAGGGATGGGACGTACAGTCCGACTAAGGTGAAGGTGAATAACGCCTTGTAGATCCTGCACACCATGATACCCGTATCCTCGTGCCAATGCGCTTTGTCGCAGACATTTGCCAGTGTGGGACTCATGTACCATGTCAAAAGACTCCAGCTGAGGATCCATAGAAGGGTGAGGAAGCCATTGATTGCGATGTTCAGGCGTGGGTTCAGACCCGTGAAGCAGTGGAGAATGATGGTGAAGAAGAGGGCGGTGATGGAGAAGAGAGAGGCTGATGTGAGCTATCATGGCACGCTCTGTTAGCTTCTGAAGCTGCACCGGACAAGGCTGAGGCTGCTTCATACCCATATGAACGTCCACGGCGTGCTCCAGTGATCGTGTGTGAGGTGCCAAATGAAGAAGAGCATAATCCCACCGACAATCAAGCTAGATACGAGCTGGGCACATCGTATCCCATGAAACGGCACGCGTGGATATTGCGAAGGCGCCGTTTTGGCCTTGCGATCGAAAGGGTTGAACATCGCGCCTGCTCTTTGGTCTCGTCTCGTCTCGTCTCGTCTCGTCTGGGTGGATGGTGAGGTTTGGGTGAAGTGAAGTTTGAGTGCGTATTCCAACGAGCGACTGGTTACCAAACGCCGGCGTGATGGTACCTGAGGTGGATTGTTTGCTATGATGAGGATGGGCACGAAGGACACGCTGTGCTTCGTTCCGTACTCGCACTCGCCGCAATCCTTCAGCCTCGTCCCGCTAAGCCCAGAACAAGTGAACAACCCCCTCTCGTGATCTCGTGTCTCGTTTCGGAACATTTCGTCCTAGCGCTTACCTGCACGTGGGGGCTGTTTCGGACCCTTGACGTTTGATGGGCGACGAGTTGACGACAACGACCACAGACGATCGACGAGGCCTGACTTGTAGGTTCGTGCTGGGCAATGGTTTGGATATTGGTGGCTGGCAGGATGGTACACTGTGGGAGTCCCGGCATTGAAGACGACGACACCACGTTTCCGATACCATCATTCTCGTTGCGATAGGGTTAGGGTTTGGGTAAGGCTGCACTGCTGAACATATGGCCAACTCGCAACGAGACCACCAAACGTCGGCTCTGGAAAATTGAGTAGACGTTGTCAGTGCTAGCCAGTCACGTTGATATGTTAATCCTCCTCGACGGCAACATGGCTGTTGGCATCGAGATCTTGAATGATGTTCGATCATGGCCTCCATGGGTGCCGGTCCTCATGTTGAACAATGATGCTTGAACGATGGTGTACTCATAGCCTGGTCTTTCTTCAAGTGTTAACTCTCACACGACAGAACGTCCTGAATGTTAAACCCAAGTACAGTCTTCCACAGTGCCTTACCGTATTCCATACTTCTGGCAATCCACGCAGGCTTTCTGAGACAGACACTGACGAGCATGGCAAGCTGCTGTGCTCCACAACCCGTCGCGCTGAATGGAAAGAAAGCACGAGATTTGTCAAGGCGAACAGACTTCGAGGAGAGCTCGGCGCTCAAAATGTTCCAGACGGTGTTTGTTGCCAATGAAGCATCCCCATTCCCAAACAAAGGCCTCATTATCTCGGGGACTATGATGGCTCTGTCTGCTGCTGTTGTGACAATGGCCTCGAGAGGATACCTAGGGCTTTGAGCAAACATTGGTCAATATATGGGCATCAAAAGTCCCGCCTGCATCGTATGATCTCGGAAATGTACAGGCGCTCATGTCCAATCCAGACGACCGTACGGTGTATCGATTCATTGCCGAAGGCGAAGGTGGCTATTTCAAGTACCGAAAGGACCCAACTGACGAGGACAGAAGGCTAGGCTACAAGGACGTGCAGTTACTCCCGTACGTCGGAACGTATGGCTGTTCAACCTGTGTTGGCGTAGGTCTGCAACAGAGTGGCATATAACGATAGACGCAGCTGACCCAGGGTACCCACAGATTTACTTCCCCATTAGCGAAGAGGCTTTCTTCGCGGCTCACATCAACGCTTGTAAGCAGGTGCCTGGCAATGACCCCGAGTCACCTGTGTCACCTGAATGGTTCGTGTCGGACAAAGAGGGCGATACTCTCAAGAAGGACGTACTCGCTCGTCTTCATGCTAACGCGGAACGTCACCACTGGACTCCCTCTTCCGTCGACAAGGAGTCGGTGCTTGTAGTCTGCCCTCACCAGACGGGTACATTACCAGGTGCTTCACCGCCAAGGGAAGCGAAGAAGGTCGGCTCATGGATTATTGAGGCCACCAGGGAGTTTTTCACCATAGACGTTAGAGATCTCGTCGTGCTGAAGAAACAAGGGTTTGTGTTGAGGCACAATGCCTGGGAAAGCCAAGGGGATATTATGATAGAGTATCGATATGAGGATATCGGGAGCGGCAAGCCACCGCCGGAGGAGTTGGCAAACTATGAGGCCAGGAGAGATCCGGCAGCGGAGCCTTGGGAGTTCCACGTGCAGCATCTAGCAGAGGAAGAGGAAGATCCTTGATTGCTGCGTACGCCGCCGAGATTGTTGGTAGTCCGTAGTACGCCCGATGGTGTTGTCCTTCCAATGCTCCTGATGAAATTCAGCTCGGTTTCAACGCTCGCCAAGAGGGTCACAGTCTCGCACTATCCTGGCAGAAGACAGTGTCTTTACGCTTCGTGGCGTATCTCTGTTGCCAGGCCGAAGTATACAGCAGGCGGATATGTAGCATGATGCTCCTCGGTCAGTCGTCTCGTCTCGTACCTCCTACCCCGCCGCTTACTCCGTCTTGATGCAAACTCAACTCACATCCGGTGCAGGAGAATCGACCAGAGCATAGTACAGTACACCATTCGATCCTGGCCGTGAGTTGTTAGTTCGGATTGGGTACCAGCCTCTTTCATAGTTGACACCATTGGCGATCATGTCAGTCAATGTAGCACCAATTCCAGATGTCGCCAAGCTGTTCTCCTTGGAAGGCAAGACTGCAATCGTGACAGGCGGTACCGGCGGCCTTGGAACAGCCATGACGATGGCTCTAGCCGCAGGTGGAGCGAACATTGTGTCCATAGAGCTGCCGAATGACCGTGGGAGCCAGACGATGAAGGACGCCATGGCCAAAACAGGCCGGAAGCTCAGCCAGTACGAGTGCAACGTCCGAGATTCGAAGGACTTGCGCGCTGTATACCAGAAAATCTGGGCCGATGGTGTGAAGGGCGATATCTTGCTCAACTGTGCTGGTGTCCAGAGGCGCTCGGAGGCCGCGGACTTTTCGGACGAAGACATCGAGCTGGTGCTGGATGTTAACATGAAAGCCACGCTTGTGTCCTGCCAGGAATTTGCGAAGCCATTGCTTGCTGAGGGAAGACCTGGGAAGATCATCAACATTGCCAGTATCATTTCCTTCATCGGAGGGAAGAACATCACGCCATATGCTGCGAGCAAGGGTGGCGTGCTGCAAGTAACCAAGGCCTTCAGCAATGAGTGGGCGGAGAAGGGGATACAGTGCAATTGCATACATCCAGGGTATGCTCGCTTTACCGTGCTTGCGATGCTGCATTCTGAGATTCAATGCTGATGAAGGTGCATCGTCGTAGGTACTTCAAGACGCCCATGACCACGCAGTACTCCACCGATCCAAAGTACAAGGACTTCAACAACTACATCCTCTCTCGAACGCCTGCAAAGCGATGGGGCGAGCCACAGGACCTTCAGGGAGCTGTCATATTCTTGGCGAGCAAGGCGAGTGACTACATCAGTGGGACGAGTATCGTCTGTGATGGCGGCTTCATGGGGATGTGAGATTTGGCTTGTTCGTCCGCTCGGAGGTCTGGAGCCGTGATGCTCTGGTGCCATGGATTGTAGACATGTGTCAGGCCAAGAGAATGTAATCAGTACGGAGATGACCTTCGAATTGGAGACGGGTGATTATTATAGCGTCGTCGTCGGCATTATATATTCGAGCTACGATTAGTAGCTTCAGGAGCAGAAACAACGTTTCCAAGCCAGAGCAAATACCGTGCCTCATCTCTTCTGCCTTTGTACAACCATGGAAGACTTTGCTTGTCCCGCACATGCTTTTGCACCTCTCCTGGACGTATTTTATGGTACCGTGCTGGACGTGAAAGGGGGTCAGCCACAAGTCTTATGTGGGCAGTCAGGTTACAGCCGCGATCCAAGGAGAAACCGTGGCGTCTTTGTTGTGTCACGTCGGTCTGCCACGCGCTTCAAGTCCAACAAAGACCACCCCTCTCACGGTGATCCCACCATATCGATGCGACGAAGATGACCAAGCACATGGCCGACCTTGTGGGACGCTTCGCACGCGAAGAAGCCTTCTAGTCGCGTGTTCGGTACAACTATAGAACAGTATGGATCCACAGCCGAGCCGTCACTTCGCAGAGGATACGAGATTTAGCTCCGACTAACAGCCGTTGTGGGCAGGTGCCTGCCGTTTCGAGCCCTCCGCGGTCGTGTTGCAAAAAAGCGTAATTAAAAGGAGGTCGGCTGGATCGGGATATCCTTGCGCAAAGCAAGACAGGCCGGGGCAAGCCTCCTAGACTCCAGATGCTAAGGAACTCTGCAAGAGGAATCATCACTTTGCATGCTGAGATGCCAGGACAACCATACTCGCGGATGCATGATATGCCGTGAGTGTCGTAAAGATAGACCATATGCTGGAAATTTTACCAGATCTGCAAGAGGCTCAACACTCTGCCAGAAATAAGCTCCCAAATTAATACCCGATGCCGATTCATGATTTGCCTGGACCTGCACAAGCGCGCGATGGGAGCCGCGGGATGACACCCTGGTCACTGTTCCGACCAATTATGCAGCCCATATGCAGGAACCCGCTGTGAGCCGTTGTCCACCTGGTACGGTGGCGCGACCAAACAACTCTCGCACCAGGCCGTTGCTCAACACGGAGTAGGTTCGTGTCAAGCGATCTCGAGCCCACACGGATTCGCGCGTACGTATAACCAAGCGGCATGCCGCCCTCGTGAGTTCTTGTGTACCTCCACCTGCTGCTCAACTACAGCTTCTTGCTGCTTCTTGCCACCACCTTCGTTTTCATTTGGGTGATTGTTTCTTTACAGCCGAAACCATGCGTTTCGACGTTCCACTCGTTTCTATCGCCCTTGTGGGTGCAACATCAGCAGCTGCTTGGGGCCCAGCAGGATACGGTCCAGGGGCCAACGTCGATCACCGTCCCCAGTTCGGTGGCCATGGCCGACCACAGGAGCTTGGCCAGCTCGAGGGAGAGATTGAGAAGCTCGAGCAAGAGCTGGAGAAGGATTTGAAGGAGTTTGAGAAGCTGGAGGCGTCATACCACCACCGCCCAGCCCCGTACCATCCGGGTGCTCCGGCATCATACGCAGAGTCTTCTTCTGCGGTGACTGCTGCTCCTGCAGGTACGGATTTTCTACCAATTTCAATCCCTGCACCAGCCATCTCGGCTACCCAATCAGGCTTGACTCGCGCACTTCCAGCGCCTAGCGCATAGCGTCTGCACACTGAACCAGCATACTGACAATGTCATCTCGCAGGATACTCCACTGCCTCCTCTTCTATCCTCGCCTCCCTCTCCAGCGTAAAGGCTTCGCTCTCGAGCGCCATTTCTCTCGTTTCTTCAGTCAACGCGACAGCTACTGCAACTTCTTCTGCGCCTCTTGTTACAGGCACCGGTATTCCTACTGTAATTCCCGTTGGATCCAACAACTACACTGTTACGGTTCCATACGGCAACTCTACTTCTCCAGCACCATACACCGCAGTTTCGACTGAGACTGCCCTTACCAGCTCCGAGTCCAACGCGAGCCCGGCCTACGCCCCATCTTCGTACGGCTACTCTCCCGCAGGTTCCTCCAGCGACGTTGCCAGCACCGTGAGCCCAGTTTCATACGAGGCTTCCAGCTCTGCGTCCGGCCTCTCCACCGTCACCAGCGCCGTGACAACCACATACGCCAGCCCGTCCCCGTACGAGGAGACTACCACCAGCGGAGACTCTACACTTACCAGCTCGTACACCTCGTACTCGACTGTGACCGAGACCTTCTTGACCACCTACACTGTCTCCGCGGCCGCTCCATCCGGATACCAAGGTGCAAGCTCAGCCGTTGCCAGCTCAGCCGCCGCCGGTCCCAGCGGTGCAAGCGAGATCTACTCTAGCTTGATCCAGTCATACTACGGTACAAGCTCCAGCGACAGCCCAAGCGCGGCCTCCTCTGTGGCCGTTTCTTCCAGCCCAGCCTCCGGCGTCACAACTGCTAGCAGCGGTGTCACGACCACATACCCGTCTCCCACCGCGTACGAGCAGACCACCACCAGCGGTGACTCGACCTTCGTCAACACCGTCACCTCGTACTCCATTGTGACCGAGACCTACCAGACGACAGTCGTTGTGTCCACTGCGACCCCAACCTGGTACTCTAGCGCAAGCTCTCCGGCTTTGGTGTCTTCGTCTGCTAGCCCAGTATACTCCAGTGCTAGCGCATCGGTATACTCCTCTGCTCCTTACTACCCGGTCGGCAACAGCTCTGCGCCAGGTTACCCGACTGCTTCAGGCAGCGCCGTCTACACGTACTCGGCTCCTAGCGGCTCTGCTCCCAGCAGCTCTGCTTTCGTGACCGGTACTGCTCCAATCGGCACTGCTCCTGTCAGCAAACAACCCGTCGTCTCCGCGAACTCCACTGCTGCTTTCGGAACTGGTACTGGCACTACATCTGCTCCCACCGCCTCCGCCACCATG
>JAKLLW010000733.1:0-24749 GCA_022814695.1 Neocatenulostroma microsporum | reverse complement strand
ACGACCAACGGCTCCAAAACCTCATCCGAAGAGGATGACGAAGAGATCGACTGCACGGGTGTGGATATCGAGAACAACGATGGCTCTGGGACCTTGGATGCAGAGGATGAGGGCATTCTGGACCTGATGGTGAGCAAGATGTGGGCTATCAAGCTTGCGACGGAAGCTGCGCGGACGGTGTTGTCAGTCGATCAAATCATTGTGGCGAGGCAAGCGGGTGGGCCGAAGCCGCCTGGTCCAAACCCGAATTGGGATGAGGACTGAATGTGAAGAGGGTGGAAGGAGTATTCGATGTACGAGGTCTTCTGAAAATGCTGAAGAGGTTACGTATGTGCATACTAGGGAGTGCATCGTATGACAAGCAAGCTTCGCCTTCCGTCGTCTCCACATGCCGGGGTTGCAAATAAGGTACAGGTGCCTGACTTCTATGTACTGTATCACTCATGGACCAAGACCGGCATTGGATACTCATCACCGCGCGTCCGCAATTTGTATACCGTGGTGGAAACGAACCATTGGACTGCAACGCCGGCTGCCTTGGACATCTTCTTGTCACCACGACTATGCTGCTGACAGTAGCTTCATGCAGCCACAGGCAGCAATGGGGTTGTTGGGCTGCTTTGAGGTAAACTGCAGTGGTAGAGAAGTCACTAGGCCAGTGTTTCTTCACCTTCGCTGTTTTTTCGTTGACCTCATCTACCGACATATGTCACAAGGATATCTGTCACCGAGTCTGGCGATCTAGCCAGCTGAGATGCCTAAAATAGCCGCAAGGCTGAATCTCTAAACACCAGCAAGATGTTTCCGACTTCACATCGCACCTCCCACTGGTAGAAGGTAAGTAGCACGTTACTGAACGAAGAGTACGACCGCTACTAATGTACGCCGCTGAGTGTTTGTGGGCGATAGTACACCTCTGTTTACGACCGGGCGACTCTGGCACTCGGCAGTAACAAGCATCTCGGTCCTTGGAGGCACCGGCTGGGCGACCTACCGCCCCTTCTTATGTCGATATGAGCTATACTGGTGTGCTTTACCAGCCTCTTGACGAGAGCAAGCAGGAGATCCGCCTTTTGAGGCTCTTTTTGGGCCGAGATGGAATGCTCCAGGGCAGAGTGACAGCTTTCTCGCTAGTGGCGCCTCCAGAATACACAGCTCTGTCGTACTCCTGGACCAAAGCACCTCCATCTCAGCTCATCCGACTCCATGGCGAGGACTTTTGGGTTCGGCCGAACTTGTACGACTACTTGCTGCTCGTCTCAAAAGAGAACACGGCGGGTTGGATGTTCGTTGATGCGCTCTGTATCAACCAGGACGACCTGGCTGAGCGGAGTAGTCAGGTACAATTGATGGGCGATGTATATCGAAAGGCTGAGGCGGTCGTGGCGTGGCTCGGTGTAACAGCCGCTGAACCTGAGTTCAATTTATCGCGCAACACAGCGGAGCTGAATCTCACCCGTCGTCAAGCCGAGCTGGTGCGCCGGCGGGAGCTGGAAGATGCGGTCGCAGCGAGCGTTCCCGACGAGGAAACGCCGTTATTGCCTGATCTGCTCATGTCGCTGACAAGATACCTGGCCAAACGCGATTACTGGACTCGGCTTTGGATCAGACAAGAACTTCTCTTAGCAAGGCGACTCATCTTTCGTTGCGGACCGCTAACCATCGATGAGGATATGTTACGCTCTTCACCGGTGCCAGATAGAACCCTCCAGGGGCTTGAACGTCTAGGAATGGGGACCTTAAAACGCGAGAACGATTCTGCATATAACATGTTCATGATGTACGGCATCATCCACAGCAGACGGTACAAGGATATCTCCGCGCCGCAAGTCATGAGACCACTTGGTTACTTGGTAAACCAATTCGCTGTCCAGGATTGCTCGATCCGTCATGACAAGATTTTCGGGCTTCTTGGCATGACAGTGAGCTGTCTGGAACCCTCGTACGAAATGCCTCTTGCGGAGCTCTTCGTGCGGACTCTGATAGAGGGTGCTGTGCATATAGTGCTCAGTAACGGCGGAGTGTACTACGGAGACCGTGACAAGTATTGGCATCTACATGCTTATTACAACTCGCTGACGAGGGCATTTAATTGGCCTGTGTCGCATCCTACTGGCACTCTCATCTTCCTAGCGGCCACCGGAATCGAAACAGAGGATGTGTTGCGTTCAATCTACAGCTTCCGCTATCAAGCATTGGCCGGGCCTGTAGCGTTTCATTGGCGAAGTATAAACACCTACTTGCTGCAATTCTCGCTCTTTAGATGGATGTCATTCAAGATCATGATACTCCAGCTCTCATGGTGTGCGAAGAGGAACAGTATCATGCATCTATCAGACGACACTGCCGGCACGGTCGAGAGTAAGACGGAAAAAGAGTGGGCAGCTTGGGTAAGAGCAATTGGGGCAGATGTACTTGACCGCATGTCTACGAGAGAGTATGCGGCACGGTGCACTCAAGCTGGCCTCGCAGGATTTGAGGAAGAGCAGCCTCTCGAGGGAGAACGTGACCTGCGTAGACGACTTGAGAGCGGGAGAAAGGGGCTGGAGGGACATTTCTTTGACAGTCGGAGGTTTTGATGTTCAGATCTACGATGGTGTGGTCTGACAGCTGTAAACCGACGTAGGCCACCAGGAAGCGCAACACCGTAAGCTCAACGCCTGCGACGAAGCCAGATTCAGCATCATCACATCGCGGTCCTCGGTTTTGACAGTCCCAAATCACCACACGGTGCCGCCATGCCATGACCTCGCGCACGGGAATCTATCCAGTGGCATGAGCCAGTGCATTCCCAACAAAGACAACCAATACCGCTGCGTATCCCGCCGTAGCCACAAGCATCACCTCTCGTGAGGCAGTCGTGAAGATGGCAACGAATCCAGCAAACCCAAGGACCCAGACGCTCGTGATGACAAGGCATGCCTCGCGGGAGGTGAAGAAGCTCATCAAGATCATTGGGATGAGCAGTGTTGCGCCACCAGCATTGGCCAGCAGGTAGCGCTGCGAAAGCTCTGTGAGACTGTGCCTCGGTGCGATCCAGGCTAGCGGCTTGAAAGGCGGCCATAAGTTAGTGAGGAAGTTGCGAAATTTATCGTTCAAGAAAGTGAAGTCTTCGCGGCCGGCAACGTATCTTCGCTGGTCCATGTTTCGAGGGAAGGGTCCATAGCCCTTGAGATAGGCCTCTCTGCGCAGCATATCCTCGAGGCCTTCCAAAATCGTCGCTTGGAGGTATCAGTTGAGGCGAAGACCTGGCGGACTAGTAAGGACGTTACGTACAGTAGTCTTTCAGAGTGGTGACCAGCTCTTCAAGTTTGACGGCCTGATCGTCTGCGTTGATATTCTCCGCGAAAGCAGTCACCATTGCCTTGCCGATCTTATCCTCGAGATGCGATAGACAGACGGCGAAAGCTGGCTCGTATGCGTTGACAATTGTACCACGTGTGTCTATGTAGTCCGTGATGCGTTCCCAACGTCGTGTGTCACTGTCTGGCATGACTGCTGGAAGTCGGTTTCATACGCAACGTATCGAATACTACAAACGCATGTTGGTACATCTCATGGCTCGATAGAAAGCGCAGCGTTCAGCCTTAGCTTGGCGCGCAGATACATGCATAGCCTCACGCCACCTACGTAGGTAACCACAATGTTGCCGGCGGCTTTAAGCTGCAGTCCTTACTGCAGCCTACGCCGCACATTCTCTACGCAACATCCTCCTAAGAGCATTCACCTCCGGGAAGTGGCACCTTGGATATAGGCTCCACTTCGGCGGAGAGACTGGTATTCACCACTGGTCCTGATGGTATGAGCCTGCGAAAAAGCTGATTGGTGTTGGCATCCTTCTCCATGACTGAACAAATCAATAACACCTCTGCATGCGGCGGTGGAGAGAACAGCCATCGATCGACAAGGCGGCATACCACCGCTTGGCTGCTAAGAGGACACCGGAGCTCGTACCCATAGTATTGGACTACACCCCGTGCCAAGGTTCTAACATTGTGGTTTTGCCGTTGGTCGACATACTTCTGATGCCTGTTAGACCTCGAAATAACAGACGATATTGCTTTCCCTCTCTTTGTCGCTCATCGTGCGTGGAAGTTTCTGCGGGATGCCGGCCGTGACTGCTCGTTGTAGGCACAAAGCGTCAGGCCCATGTTCCCACGGACGGCAAGCACCAAGCGGTCTTTGACAAGAAGCTGCTCGCTGTTTCTTTAGCAGTAAGCAGTGTCAATTGGCAATGTAACGATATCATACGTATTCTTTGAGATTGCAGGTATGAGGCCATACAGTTGACCAGCCGGATCGTTCCTCTGTTAATTCGAGCAGATACATTTGCCGGCTAACTGATGGAAGAATCGCGCAAAGAAGAGCTCAAACGCTCACCCGACCTGTGCACAGCCCGCGACCTCTCTCACGGATACGACTGGGTCCAGATCTGGTGCCTGGCGTTCATCGGTGACCAAGTGCTCCTTCTCAAACGGGAATACGACGAAGAGTTACCGGATGCACGTCTGGGCTGGGACCCCCCTGGTCGGTTCTTACACTTTCCGCCGCTGGACATGCCGGGAGGTGGCAAAGAGACGGGCCACGATACACCGCTCTGCGACCTTGTTAGAGAGACGATGCAGGTGCAAGCAAACATCGCACCGAAGTACTACCGCGCCACTGGTACGACGAGTATATCTGCGAAGATCGGACAGTATCCGAAGCGCAATGTCCTTGTCTGGCTAGAGATGGATGTGAAGAAGGACGAGCAGTTGCTGAGTTGTATTCCGTCTTCGGCTATGATGATAAACAATGGACTGGCGGCAGGGTTGAACGAGCGGGAGTATGTGTGTGATGAGCTGAGGGATACTGTGCTGTACGGCTTCCACATGCTGCTCGAACAAGGGCGGAGTGGGAAGACTCTGCGGGAGGTTTTGCAGACGGTACCAGCCGCCGGAGGATCGGAGGAAATGGCTGATAGTCCAAGACTAGGATAATCATTGTGGCTTGGTTCGAGAGCGTCGGCTAGCCACAGCCCGTCCACCATATCGCAATGAGATGGACTCTTTTGCGTCTACGCTACCGTTTCCCTGACTCACCATCCTATTTCACCTTCCCAAGCCCACTCTTATAGATCAACCCACCCTCCTCATCAACCAAATCCCACGCGTAGTCCTCACACAACCTCCTCGCCTCCTTCACTAACCCATCAGCCTCATCCTCCCACAGCTCTCGCACGAACTGGTCAGCATACATCCACGGCGAGATCCAAGTAGGGACGCTCTTCTTGTTCTCCTCACTGTAGACAAGCTCGTCATCCTCCACAACCCCAGAGATCTTACGCTTGCGCATGGCTTCGCGGGTGCGTCTGACCAAGTCTTGCCGCTTCGTGTGCGCGATGTGGGCATAGAAGATCTGCTTGAGGTGGGCTCGGGCTAGGCGTGGGTTCTCTTCAGGGTCGTAGCCGGGGTTGGGTATGTCTTCTGCTTCCGCTTCTGCGTCTGACTTGACTACTTCCTCGCGAACTATGGGCTGGTCTGCTTCGTAGTCCTCTTTGCTAGCGTACGTATATCGCTTATCCGTCATCTCGATCGCTTCCTCAGGTGCCTGTGCCTGCGCCCACAGTGTCTCCTCCAACAGCATCTTAGCGGCGAGAAGGTAGGATGGAGCGTACATCTGCTTCATGGCTACTTCAAGCCATCGGAATGCGAGCTTCCAGCGCTCCACAGGCGTGCTCGGGAAGATAGCGGTATGAAAGATGTCCTCTCGCGCAGTCTCCAGCGATGACTTCGGTGGCGGCGCCATTCCTGCCATGCGCTTGACGACGGTAAGCAGGCTTGTATCAACTGGATTTGGCGAAGGGTATGAGTCGAAAGGCGTAGGTTTTAGATGATCTGGTGGCTCGTCTTCAATGTACTTCCAGCCACTGCGCGCGTAGAACTCCGCAAGAGCATGTGCAGCTTTAACATGCCCTGATGCGCCGGCCTTGCTCATGTGGTACAGCCATGTACTCGTGTACTTCGTGCTGCCATCTTCGTTGACTTCGCCAAAGAACGCCGCAGCGTGGTAGTGGGATGTCGGATCATCTTGCTGACATCCGATCTCCATGGCACTCCTTGCCTTCTCAAGCTCTGCCAGCGCAGCACCGATCTCATTGCGCTTGTAGAGCCTCTCGTACCGCTCATAATGTACAAGGGTAAGCTCGATCCATGGCGTGCTCAGTTCGGTTAAATCTCGTTCTTTGGTAACCAATCTTGCCGAGAGCTCACGCATCTTGTTCTGCCGCCTGAGCGTCGCCTCGAACTCGCTTTCGGCCACTGCAGCACTCATCGCCTGGTCCCACATCTGTATCGCGTAGGTCTCGTCCCCTAACGCATATGCGATCTTGCCTTCCAGAACCATTGCTCGATAACTTCGGCCTTGTCGCGCAATATCCCGCAAGTGGCCACGAGTGTAGAGAATCTCACTGGCACGTAGTACGGCCGGTGTATGCTTGTGTCCCAGTAATGCATGGTTCATGATTCTGATGGTCGCTTCCTCATGCCCAACCGCGGAAAGAGTGTACATCAGCTTCTTCCCGAGAAGCTTGTCATTCTCATCGCTTCTGCTGAGGATGATGCACAGGAAGAGCAGGCCCATACCATGTAGTTGGAAGCCATAGCCCTGGACGAGCTCTCTGAACTTGTCCTGGTCAACTGTATTTCGACCTCTAGCCGCTTGTGCAAGTTGATCGAAGTCATTCAGAAAGTCCACGCATTTGGTCGGGTCCATGGACATCATGTTCGCCTTGTTGAGGGCTTCGACTGTGCGATATATCCATGACTGGTCCAACTCCTTTAGCTTTTGCTTTGTCCGTACTTGTTCAGGCGTCAGGGCGCGGGCTTTCTCTCGTGTCTTCTTCTGGTAGGTGGATGGTGCTTTGCGACCAGACACTGCTGTCCTGCGCTGCTGCTTTTGGGGAGAAGCATCGCCGCGGAAGAGGGTGCCGCAGGAGCATGTACAGACTGTGCACGGCACAGCTGCTCGTATGATTGCTGCATGACTGGCGACTGGGCGAGGTAGACTGCGTTGAAGCATTGAAAAGGATGGCAATGGAGGAATCAAGAGCTAGGAAATCGAGCTTCACTTCAAACGCGGAGATGACCCGCTTTCATGTGTCGGAGCTGGCCATATTTGGCCTAGCGCAGAACCTTACGCTCTGTCCTGTCGAACTGTATGGTGAACGCAGAATCAATTACACCGACGAAGGCAAGCCGAAACAGAGTGGAGAGACGAATAGCCGTTGGAACAATGCTTGTAGAATACCATAACATGCCACCCTATGCATCTACGAACACCTGATCGCTCCTCACCAGCTGCTCCAGCTCATGATTATATCATCTATCATATCGGCCGCGATGATATAACGCTGTACGAGACACATGCAGAGCCCAAGCTGTAGTGCTTCACCCCAAGTATATCGATGAATAGCGGCTTCATGCTTGCAGGCAGAGAATCGAGACGATGGTTGCTGTTAGTGACCAGAACTCCCTACACATCATATCATCGCATCCCACCATACACAGTACATCGAAGATGCCTACGCCGACTTTGTTCTGCTATGATAGTTTCGCCATCTGCTGCTAATGTTGCTACAGCTGCTCAAACTTCAAGGTCTTCCGGCCGCCATCCGATCAGATTGTTGTATAGTTCTCTTACCATCCTAGGTATCTTCCCAGAAACAGCGAGCTTGGATATCAGCCATGTTGATGAAGATAAGATGGAGCGGAGATCAGGGGGATGCTTTCGGAGACATGATGATACGATCAAACTCGCCTACGTACACCATCGCTCTTCCGCTATCTGCTACTCTAGTAGCCTCTCCAGTCGCTTCAGCCCTCCACTATACCCTGTGCTCGACCACGCCTTTCGTCCATGTTAGTAGCTTGCAATCGCAGTCTTCAGTAAGGCACTTTGCGCATCCCACCCCAGCATGCCGATGTATAGCGACTTCAGCTCCCGTGGCAGTCTCGACGACTTCGCAATCGTCTGCGGCGCCTTGTTTTGTGGTTCGCTCGGCCGATAATCCTGAAGGCTCTCCTCCGATTCTGCGTCGAGTGCCGTGGTCGTGCCATTTCCGTACTTGTAGTTCAAGACAGCCTTCAACAGCCTTAGTCCCGCAAACGTGTTCGCGAAGGGTGTTGTCGACTCCACGGCGGCCATGATCTTCTCGTCGTTGCACCAGTCCTGTGGGGCTGGTAGCCCGGAGAGACTTTCCAGCGTCTTCCCACTTGCCGCATCGTGGCCGTTCATAGCAAGAAGATGGACCGCAACTGGCAGGGCGAAATCATCTCCAAACGTTTTGCCGATTTTGATGGCCTTTTTCACCGCTTCGATCACGACAGGTCCAGACGTCGTGGGAGCGGTGCTCGGCATATGTGCGCCGTAGTAGCCCATGGCCAGATGCGGAGAGTTGTACGGATTGAAACCCATCGCCGCCAGGTCCGAGAGTGGGACGGCTTTGTGTGCGGCTCCGCTGATCACGCCAAACGCTAGGTATTCGGTGCTGTCGGGATATTTGTACCCAGAGAAGATGGCGGCCATCGCTGGGGTCCACATGACAACGTTATGCTCTGGAAGTCGACTTGTGTCGATGATGCTGATGTAGCTATCGGTAGAGGAGGCCAGACCATGGTATCCTGCATAGCCGAGGGAGACGGTAAGACATTGCGACCAAGATGAGAACAACGTGTCAATGTGACGGTTGGCGTAGTGCCCCGCAGCGTTGGAGCCGATTGTCTTCCGGCTCAGGTCAAAGATCGATGTTGGTGGATCTTTCTTGCTGAAGCGCTTAGGAGTGATGGCATCTTTGGTGTTTAGACCAAGTTTACCGCCGGACATCGGCCTCCATCCTCGGAAGAGAAAGCGAGGAGTAGTCAATACAAGCTCCTCGATCTGCTTGCGTAGCTTTGTAGCATCAGGGTTCGGATCCACCGCTTGATTGCCGTCCACACGGACCTCCTCCATTGCCTCTGCTAAGTCGTCTGCAGCCTCATGGTGCTTTGCGTGGCCACCCTCCTTGATGTCAATCGTCAAGAACTTGTGGCCATGGTGGTCAGCGGTAACCCGTGCAGCCTCGATGCAGTCTTCGCAAAAGTCCGTGTCGTCGCACTCCTGGCAGCTGTATCGAACATTCGTAATGCGCTTGTCGCATCCGTCGCCGTCGCAGGTGAAACTTCCATCCCATCCGTCGGCGATGGCCTTCGCTTGGGCGTCGGCCTTCGCTTTGGCCTTGGCTGCGGCACTGCGTCCTTTGGTCGGGCGTTTGGTCGATGGCATGGTTGCGGGCCTGATGAAGAAGGTGACTTGTGTGAACAGAAGGGACCCATCTGGCAGAGCCTATGGGCAGACATATAGTCTGCCCATCAGGCAGCTGTCCCAGGAGAAGAAAGCAGCATCTTGGGTCTCAGACAGGAGAGCCTCCGACCTGCGACATTGCATGTCTTGTTTGTAGAAGCGTTGCTTTCGGCGGTGTCTCTGTTCTCAGGTAAGACATGCGTCCATGCGAAAGCAGTTGGACGCCGTGGCCGAGCTGCCACGGCATCGGAAACATCGTTGGCATTCGATATTATTCTATGTGGCCGTTGCCACCGTCTCAGTGGAACAACGCTCTTACGACTCGCAACAATGCTGCACTCGAAGTGTATGGAAGAGTCTTACCTGTATCTGGCCATTTTTCTTGACCAAGCAAAACCGCCAGAAGCCCAGAAGTGATTCTCTCAGCACGTCACAAGCAATATGCGCGGAAAATGGATCAACGCCGGTCGTCTGAAAGAGAAGCTGAGGAAGCCGGAGGGTAGGGTGCGAGGGTTGCGATTTTTATAGCACAGAACTTGTGTCATTTCTATCCCGCGCCTTCCGTACTGTTGTATGTATGCCCTCTGTAACGAACGACTGCGAATACCTCTGCCGCGGCCTCATCCAAATAGCCGCCTGTGCCTGATGGCCACAGAGCTCTAGTCGCTAGCGACACTTTCCATTTGCGTGGCTGGACAGCGGATGGGTGACCTCATGCCGTGGTACTGAATGTAAGAGTGACACTCTCCTTGGTCGTCGGAGGACGTCCAAAGATCTTCCTCTGGTCGGTAGAGCTCTCACTCAGTGGGGTACCAACAGTCTCCCTCGTAGTCGGCGCCGGCGCTCTCCTCCTATCCGCCGTCTCCGTGAATGTAAGAGTAACACTCTCCTTAGTGGTCGGCGGGTGCTCAACCTGTCGAGCCATCTTCGTGAACGTGAGAGTGACAGTCTCCTTGGTAGTTGGAGGCCGACCGAAAATCTTCTTCGTTGGCTCGGCGTCGACGTGCCTCTCTGTGATGGTGACTGGAAAAGCTGGCGTGGTTGATGTTGATGAGCCGCCTACTGATGCGGCTTCCGGAAGGGCATCAGGGTCCCTTGGCATTGCTTGGGCCACCTTTCGCGCTGGGTTGGCGACGGCGAGGCCGATGAGGGAGGTTGTTAGGAAGAAGCTGCGGTAGCATGTTAGTAGGCTAGTGAGGGCAAAGAAGGTGTGAGGCGGCAACGGACTTGAGGAGCTGCATCTTGGACTAATTTGATGTCGTTGACGTGCGAGTTGGCTTTGTCTTTTGAGGACGTGTGGGGTTGAGCGTCGGGCATCCTTTCTTATATATCCTCATAGCCTGAGAAAGAGATCGAGACATCGAAGTCCCACACTGCGTATGACGTCCATTCGTGATGCTAGGTACTCTCCACCGTGAGCAGCGGTCACGAACGCGAAGACTGTTAAGGTATGCTACCCTACATCTCTACTTTTCACCTGGTGGCGAGGGTACCGTAGGATCGACACGGTGGATTCACTCGTCCATCGCTACGCGCAATCCCTATGGGCGAAACAATCGTGCGTAGTAGCCGGGCGTCACTTGTTTCGTATTTGAAACTCGCATGGTTCATGAGATCGTATTCTCATCATCCCCTCGGAACATTGTCGCGCGCTATGTGGTCAGCCATTCGTAAACTCAATTGGTGGAGCCCAACATGCGCCATATAAGTGTTGTGCCTGGTTGTACGATATCGCCACACAAGTAGATATATCAATGCGGACGGAAGAACGCCGGAGCCCACAGTAAGGATTTCAGCTCTGTAACGGCATAGGATCGATCCATGACCCAACAGCGGCAGGGATGTTATGCTGGCACCGGAATCGTGAGATGGACGTCATGTTGCTGGGTATAACAGACTGAACATGAAGTGAGTATCGGAATCGGCAATAAACACGCGTTCGCAACAGAGCATTCGTCTATCGCACGCGACCATTGACAAACGCTGGCGGTCGCAGGATGCTCCACGGTCGATCCTCCAGCGGCCAGCTTACCGCATGCGTCTGAACCATCCCAACAGTCGTAAGCGAACTCGCAATTACTACGAGTTGTTGCTCGTGTCATCAGCGTTTACATCATTTTGCGGTGGTACTGCCGGCGTATTCGAAGGCTGAAGTGATGTCCTTGTGCTCGAGAATCCAGTACGGGCACCTTCTGCCTCGCCGCAGTTTGGCTGCAAAATGGGTGCTCGGACTTGGCAGCTATGGTGATGATGTAGTCGTCATGTACAATTGCGGCTGGAGGTCCTCAGACCCAGACCCATGACCATCCCAAGGACTTGTGTATGGCTGCCTAGACTGTGTACCTGAGTGCCGCTGGGACAAGCTTGTGGTGTCCCAATGTCGTTTGGCATTGCTGCTGCATAGGCCATTTCCGGTGTTGAATCCGATACAACTGTGCATTGTCTTCATTCCAGAGATCCTGTATCGCTCTCTCACATCTCCTTAACCATACTCCCATCCTTCTTGACACCCTCTTGCATGCCACCCTCACTCCTGAACGTCTCCGCCAGTCCTCTCTTCGGGTCTTCATCAGGTAGTCCACATGCTCTTCGCACTTTCAGGACTTCATTCCTCACAGCCATCGTGACATCTATCCGCAATTGCTCGGCCTCAGCACCGTACTTCAACCCTTCATCATGTAGCTCGCCCATAACTTCCTTCTCCATCTGCTCCCCGCTGTCGTCTTTCTGCATGACTCGTTTCCTTCTCGCTCGCTCCTTCATATCCCGCCACCTCTCCCTAAACGGCCCAAACACCTTCTCACTATCCACAAGCTCACCGAAAGTCACAGAGACATCTTTCCCTATTCTCGGCACCGGTCGCGGCCATGTCCGATCATGCGCCATAACATCCTGCATTCCATCAATCCACATTGGCAAAACGTCAGGACAAGGCTCACTCTCCAGAATCAACCTCGCGACTCCCCATTTAAAGTACCTCATCACTTTGTCCGGATGCTGGTGGATCATTCCTTCAGGAAAGATGTGGATCCATGAGTGGCGGCGGGAAGGGTAGGCGGAGGGTGCGGGAAAAGAGTCGGAACCGGTGGTTGAGTAGGTTAGTTGGGAAGAGGTGAAGGGGTCGGATTCGGGGATGGAGGATGGCGCGGTGGTGTTTGTGGAAGGGGTTGTGGTGGAGGAATGAGGGTCGGAGAGGAGACGGATGGCTTGGGTCATTGTTGGCTGGAAGAGGCCGCCGTGTGGGGAATGGGCTATGCGGTGGGTTGGGAGGGTGTTGCCGTAAGAGAAGAAGGTTTCGAGGAATCTAGCTTCGTTCGTCAGCTAGGTCTCAGCATGTCCGGCGAGTGAGTTGGTCTCGTACTTGTTCTTGAAGCAGATGTCGTAGCTGCCTAGCGACCATCGCATGTTGTTGGGGTTCCAGGAGTAGCGGTAGGGCAGGACGCCCCATATCGCCGGGTCATCGAGGCTGTAGAGTTGCTCAATAGGTATCCGTAGAGGCACGGCGATGGGCTATAGAACGTACACACTGAGATGATTCGACACTGTCACCGTCAGCCCATTGCCGTGCCTGCCATCCCAGCTAACGCGTCGTACCCGTGATCAAGCCTCGCGTCCTAGCCTTCTCGTCTTTCCTGTTATCTAGTATCTCAAGGAATCTGTCTAGTCCAGGGGCTTCCGTCCTGTTGAGGCCATGCAGGAAGGACCGGCAAAGGAAACCGGTTACGCCGACAGTAATCGAGGAGGTGATGCGCCATGGGAGGGTAGGCTGGTATGGCCGGTCTTGTACCGCCATTGCAGGAAGTATTATCGTAACAGCATTAAGAAGTGTAACGAAAGGCGACCAAGGTAATCCAGAATGGAGACGGAAAGAAGATGAGTTGGGAAGGAACGCGATGGGAGACGCGACACGTGAGAAATTTGCATGTGACGCCGTGCGTATTTCTCAGACTGCAATTTCGCGTACGCTCCATGCACGTTCTGACAATTACGCACCTCGCATGTTGAAGTGGTTTCGTCAACGACGGGACCTCAGCACAACTCACTTCCTCAACACCAACGATGTCGCATAGTAAGCTAACCCCATCGCTCTCCCGTATATACACGCAACTAACATCCCAGGCAAAAGAAACACCTCCCTCGCCTTCTTCACCGCCCACGAACGCTCCGAAGTCTCCAACCACTGGGGCAGTCGCAGCACCCGATTAACTCGAGACTCGTTCCTGCCTTTTGGATCCTGCCAACTATGCCTCTTGCCTGCCCGCGAACCCGTGAGCTGCGCGAGTGGAGGCCATCTCTTCTGCAAAGAATGCGCGGTCAGTAATCTCCTGGCGCAGAATAAAGAGTTGAAGCGCTTGAAGAGGGAGGCGGAACGACGATTGGTTGAGGATGCTGAGGAGAAGGTTGTTGAGGACGAGGAGGCGAGGGTGAGGGACTTGGAGGAGTTTGAGAGGGTTCAGATGGGGTTGGAAGTGAGGAGTGGTGGGGGAGGGAAGATTGTCGGGAGGAGGGATGGGAAGGTTGTGGTTGAGCAAGAGGAGAGCAAGGGAACGAAGCGGAAGCTGGAGTTGGATGAGGATGAGCTTGTGAGGTTGGCGAAGGAGGGAGACCATAAGAGCAAGCGACGCGCTTCGAATGCCGAGGGCGGGAACAGTCAGCTGCCTTCTTTCTGGGTCCCCAGCAAGATCCCGGACCACAAGAAGGCCGATCTCAAGGTTATTACGCAACAGCCTACGTGCCCGGCTGCGGCGAGCGACAGCCCTCACGACTTCACGCTCAAGACGCTGGTTACCGTGCATTTCAACGAGGAGAAGGCTGCCGATACCTCCGATACACCGAGCAGAACATGTCCAAGCTGCAATAAGGCGCTCTCCAACAGCACCAAAGCCGTACTCGCTAAGCCCTGCGGCCATGTCCTGTGCAAACCATGCAGTGACAAGTTCCAAAAGCCGCCGGAGAAGTCAGCGCATGAGGAGCACGATGAGACCATCCGCTGCTACGTCTGTCAAGAAGACGTCACGCCTGGCCGGAAGGTGAAGCACAAGAAGAAGGACAAGACTGAGGGTGGCGAAAAGGAGAAGGAGAGCAAAGTGGAGAGAGGCCTAGTGGAACTGAGTAGCGAAGGCACAGGTTTTGCGGGCGGAGGCAGGAACGTGGTTAAAAAGAGCGGCGTAGTTTTCCAGTGCTAACCCTACAATGCGTACTCTACAACCCATTCAACTTAATGCGATCCAAAGCCCGATCAGCCCCAATGCATCACCACAATCGCTCGTACTCTACCAGTTGTCGATATCCGTAGGCCTGCTACGATATCCCAGCACCGACCTCGAAGCCTTCTCACGCAGCTTTTGCCCAGTCTCCCGCTGCTCGATAGAGTACTCGAACCCTATTACGATGCAGCCTCGAAGCCTTCGTCCACTGATACGTCGCCAACCCTTTTCGACACTTCGCCGCGTCGCTTTGCTACGTCGCTTCGCTTTCGCCTTCGCCTTTGGAAGTCCTTTTACGAATTCCTCGCACCTACCTCTGACGCTGAGCGCTACGTGTCGAATGCGGCGAGTCATTCTCTGAAAGCGACTGCGGCAAGCTCGGTGGTCTACATTAGGCTTTGGCTGTGATGGGCGTCTGCTTCCACATGTGGACGGCGGTGAGGGTGATGGTGGCGTAGGGAGGGCGGTGCAGCCGACGAAGCCGCCCTCTTGCCGGAATCGGGTGCGTGGCGTGAGAGGTGAAGCAGGCACGGCGTGTTGGGCTCTCCCTTTCGACGATTGCGGAGTTAATGGCGGGAACGCTGACTCCCGATTCCGGAGCTGAGGAGAAGCTGCTGCATCTTCCTTGATTGCTTTTTTAGCGTGTACGGTCTGCCCCGAGACCTGATTCCGGAGCTGAGAGTACGCTGAAGCATCTCGCTCAATCACTGCGTCGGCGTATACCGCCTGTCTCGAGAGCGGAGCTTGCTGAGGAGCGGGCTGGGTTCCAGTACTCAAAGATCGTGGCAGTGGCGACACCGTACCTTCGACTTTGAAGACGATGTTGTCGACGACGCGTGCTTTGCGATTGTCATTCTGTAGCTGGCAAGCAGCTCTCGGTGCTCCGTCTGGATCTTGTACGTTCTCGGGATGTAGGGCTAGCCACTCGACCTCGCTCAACGTCGGTTTGCGAAGTAAAGCACCGTGGTAACCAGCCCCCTCAAACGTCTGCGCGACGTTCCCGGGTCTGCAGTCCGGGTAGAGGACTCCTTCGTACCGGATGTCAGCGATCTGTCCTGCAGATCTTGTGCTGATTCTCGGGCTGGAGGGGAGGTGGGAAAAGTTTTGCCGGATAGTGAGACTTGTCTCATGCCCGCGAAGCTGTGTGTGGGTGTGTGTCATGTACGGCATGTTGGCCTCGTACTTGGACTGTACTTCGAGTTCTTGGTGGGTACTTGATGGGTAGTGGAGCGAACAAGATAGTCAAGCACAAGGCTCGAATTGTAGGTTCTGTTGATGGTGAAGCTGTTTTCTGTCTGGATGGAGACTGGATGGCCGGGGACCCGTGAGCGCTCTTGTGGTCTGACAGGAGTTGGCTAATGTGTTCTTCTCCTCCCCGAGGCAGACAATGGCCTTGTCCTGCACAAAGGGAAGCCACCTTCAAGTTCACTATACATGGTTCGCGATTGACTTGATAGGAAGGAACGTTAACAGCCACCTCTTTGTTTGCATACACCACAATCGTTCTGAGGTATAGAAGTCGATGGACAAGTACATTGTTGTGCTGGTGTACTGATGTGCATAGTGAAGTAGGAGCCACTGTCAGTTACCTCGCAAACCGCAACGCCCAGGCTCAAAGCTCTGCCAGTCCTCACGACTGCTCCAGCGCCTGTTTCCTAGCCTCCAAACCTCGCAGCAAGAACCTCCGCTCAATAGCATACTTCCACTCCCCAGCCTTGGTCTCTTCAACATCCTTCTGGCTCATCCACGCCAACCCTCCCTCACGAATCACAGCTTTCTTGCCAGCTTCTGACCAGACCGTGCTACACAACGTTTTCTCGCCTTCGACACCCCTTCCCGGAACATTCTGCTCACCATCTAGCCCAAACTTCCCAGCCTCGACATCGATGAGCACGAGCCTTTTCTCCATGCCCACACATTCCGCGATGTCGGTAGCGATGCTGCCTACTGTCTTTTTGTGCGCATTGACATCTTCTGTGCCGGCGCTGTTCTGCGAGACTGGGATGAGGCTGGGTACGCCATCATTCTCGGGTAGTAGTACGTGCGGGACCTCAGGCCTGTTTCCGGCTGACTTTCGGTGGTAAACCAGTACCTGCGGTGCTGCTGGCGGATCAGCTTCCGAGCTTCTGAACAAGATGAGGAAGATGATGGCTTGGTTGTAGTAGCCTGGGCCCTTGGCTTGGACTTCGTCGATCACTTGATTGGGCGTCCACGTTAGCCAGGGCTCACCGGATGGCTTTGCTTTCTGATCTGGAGGATTGTGTGGTTGGGCGAGGAGGTTAAGGGTATGGCCGTGGTTGCTGGGCTGGTCCATTGTGCTGGACATTCGACAGTGTTTTGGGTGGTGAGCTCAACTTGTCCATCCTGACTACTATCTGCTTAAGCATATGAAGACGAGAACAAAGATGAGGCAGCCGTGGCGAGAAGCATGGATCATTGTTGGGTCTGCGTGGCTGCTTGCTATAACCACAAATCTTTCAAGAAGGCCTAATGAGACACCTCGACCTCAAACAAGGCATATTGTCTGCCGGCTTTTGGCGGACAAGGCGAATTCGCTCGCCGAGGATTGCATTTTGGGCTCAGGATTGGTGACTTTGGACACCTCCGTATCATCAGTCAAAAGTACCCAGTCCTCTGCGTCCATGATACTTGGGGCTGCCATCATCGGTGCTGTCTTTACTGCAGCATCCAAATCTACCGTCCCGTTCCAAGTCTTGTGCGCATTGTCACAGACCACCTGCTTGTCGAGTAGTATCGAAGGCTTTGCGAGTGCCAAGCTGTGGGTGATATCCGTCCCGCCTACCCACGCTTCTGCTCGATCGGGTGGGCCCTGGACATGGCGGGCGAGGACGAAAGCCAAGCACGAGCGGTCAAGCAGCATGATCACGAGTCCTCTCTGCTCGGTTGCACCTTCTGAAGGGATCGGTCGATACGATCGCGACTCTTCAGAGAGATCAAGCTTCAAGAGCCGCGCCACACCGTGGCAGATACCACAGTCCCAAACCAGTTCGAGCTTCTCTGACTGCTTCCACAGACGAGCCTCAAAGAGCGCGGGTCGGTTGTGTGTACACCACGGAGACGCCCAGGCCTCGAAGACAAGGTTCAGCCATCCGCCGGTGTCTTCAACGTCGACATCCTGTCGGCTCCGGCGTACTGGCTTCTCATCTCGGTTCGAGGTTTGTGGAAGACCATGGAACTCAACAGAGGCCCTGATGTGGTTGCGCACAGGTCTTTCTGTCGCCAAGAGGTCTGCGCGCGGGAACTGCCAGTTGGGTACCCAGGAGACAGGTAGCCTTCGCGTGCGCTGAGTCACCGTCGCGCTGAACAGAAGCATGTCAAGGGCTAAGAACGCGAAGCGTTTGGCGACCGACTCATACAAAAGGCGTACGTCCGCTGTGTAGTCGATGGCAAAGCTTTCGGCCAAGCAGCTCTCGGCATCATCGCTGATGCCCAGAAGCGCATAGATTCGGTCATGAGACGAGCTGCAAGCCGAGGTCCTGAACTGCAGCAAGTTGTCAAGGAGAGTGTAGGCATCTCCTTTCGATGCGAGTCTCCGGACGATCTCACGCCCATCTATTCCGTCCCCCGGCAGACGCTCCTCCCGTAAAAGCTCATCAAGATCAAAGGCGTCGTCTTCATGTAAGCCAATGCGCTCATGCTCTCTACTCGCAATGATTTCGCTCAGAATCCACCGTCGGTTGAGACACATGTCCAATATATCACGGCGTCCTAGGTCATCTCCGAACCAGATGATCAAGCGCTGTGCTCGCCTGTAGATGCGACCCATCATCGCCACCTGCTGAACCATCTCCTTGGTGTTGCCGTGGTCGATGCTAATGGCGTCAAGCCATAACTCCGAGGTCAAGTATGGCCCAATGGAATTATCGTGCCAGGTTGGATAACTGCTGATGCGTTTACGAATCGCTTTGAGTGCGGCGTGAAGGTTGGCTGTAATGGCAATTTCATGGCCGTTGATCGTGATGAAGCGACCCAATTCCTCTGGTCTCAACCTGTAAGAGACACATTGGTAGTCTGCTGATGGGCTGTGTATTGACACTACCCGTAGTGCCGCAGTGAGAGGCGCCCCGTCGTTTTGAGTGCGTTCGATGCTAAGTATCCGGACTTGGTCTGGCGCGGTGAATGGCACCGACCCATAGAGAGCCAATGTCTCATGGATGCGCGGATTGTATGGGACGGCCATAAGTGAGGCTACGAGTGGAAGTGAAAGCAGGCATTTGTGAAGACATATGTATCTTTGATTCAAGATATAGAATCGTAAGGCGCTACCCTGGCGTTGCTCATCGATCAATGCAAGGAGGTTCGTGTAACAGGCCTTCGCGGCCACTCCGGGTGGGCTCAGCCGTCAACGTCATGTGCATGCCTTCGTCCAAAGGGCTACGCGCAGAGTGACCGCGGGAGGCTGCCAGCGGTACTGGTATGATGGTCTGAACTCGCCGTCTTCAACGCACTGGATCGCTCGCAGATGAGGTGCCTCAGGCAAACACGATGCTGCCTGCCGAGGTCGGAGATCTGGAACTCTATCTGCGACGATGGATGAGGGACAGGTGCATGTGCTTTGGCGTCTTCTGCTTTGGCGTCTTCTGCTTGCCATCGTCGCGGGCATACAGTTGTTCAGGTCAGCGTGTAGATACAGTATAAAGCAAGACCGTGTCTCTTTCTTCGCAATGGCTCCCTCACGGCGGCTGGGTACGCTTACCTTGCTCCCATCACCACCAGTAGCTCTCGGCTGATAGTCTCGCAGTCCGCCCAGTCATATTGTACGCTTCCCACTCACCCACCAAACCCTGCCATGACTGACAGCACCAAGCATATGCGACCTCCAAGAGAAGTTCCGCAACGCCATCCACGAGTTCCCTCGCGTCGTCTCCACCACGCAGAAGCTCCTCAAAGCCTCTCAAGTCCTCGACATTCCCGTCTTCGCTACCACTCAGCTCCGCTCCAAGCTAGGCGAGACATGTCCTGAGCTCGGCCTCGATGCACCAGATGGCATCAAGATGAAAGCGCATGTAGACAAGAGCGCTTTCAGCATGTTCGTCCCGGAACTGCAGAAAGCGTTCCACGAGCTAGGACCGGAGAAGAGGGAGGTCATAGTCGTAGGGATAGAGAGTCATATCTGCGTTACGCAGACGACGCTCGACCTGTTGAAGGAGGGGCATAAGGTGTATGTCGTGGCCGATGGAGTTTCGAGCTGTAATCCGCAAGAAGTGCCTATTGCGTTGTCGAGGCTGAGAGCTGAGGGAGCGGTGGTGACCACGAGTGAGAGTCTGCTGTATGAGATCATGGGTGATGCTGGGATCTCTGAATTCAAAGGGATTGCTGGGGTGGTGAAGGAATATAGCAAGGATACTAAGGAAAACTTGGCGGCGCTGTGCAAGTTCTAGTGGGACGTGAAGTGAGGTTGAATCAAAAGAGCGGAGTTCTACCATCGTCGCATCTCTGTGTGTGAAAGAGGACTTCAGCGCAGGTATTTGGCGCCAGTACGCTCAGCTAAGGCTTATCTAGATGGGCTGCAGCACTGTTAGCACATTCTCACGCAGTAGAGACAAGCATATTGAGCATACCGCAGTGGTATACAGTCCCTCGAGAAGCCCCGGCTTGTCGGGGATGCGATCAAGCAACAGCAAGGTGAAGTAAGATTGAATGAACAATACGCGGCTTCAGCCATTGTACCATCTCCAAATGTGCATTCAGACATTAGGCTTCGTATTCGGCGGCAGTAGGTTCAAACGAGGGTCCTGCAGAGGCGTGATCCCGCCCTAGTGAACAGCATACTTAATGCATGTACATACGGTACCTCGGGCTGATGCAGGTACTGACTAATAACGCCATTGCGCTGGCCCATATCCCGTTTGCTTTTAGGTTGTACAATGTCTGTAAGGCGGTACGGGGCTGACCGTTGTGCAGGCCAGAAGTAAGCAGTCACGGATCAGTGATGGGAGTGGCTTGAGATTCGCACGGCTGAGGTGATGAGGTCGTTGGTGGTGAGGCTGAGTGATTCTCGTGAGATGAGATGTCTGTACTCCTTACGGATCCGTATACGGGATCAGGAGTCAGCCTTCCGTGACTATGTCCTTCTTAGCCGCTCCTCCGAGGAGGATGGTGTAGTGTTAAAACCTGAGGCATGATTCTCGCGTAAATCAAGTATTGAGCCCCTACCTAGCGTGCGGTAACCCTAGGTACCTTATCCATGTACCTACTACACCTTTCTTGTTTGGGTTATTGAGAGGCTTCTGTGCATGATCTCAGCACATAGACAGTTCTACCTTATTCTGTTCGCATACACCCACAGAGACTCGAGAAGCACACCGTTTGGACAGCAGTGAACTTTGAAGGGCGCCCGCATAGCACCTGAAGTCGTCGCTACAGTCAGCGCCTTTTGCCGCCCGCATCTTTATACTCATCACCTACGATTAGTGGCAGGGGCTTCGTCACAATCCCACTGGACCACTGGTTCACTGGCCAGACCTGGACAGGCTTTGTGGAACAGTATTTCCTAGGCTGAAAGAGCCCGCTGAGCATCAATAATCCTTTGGGAAACGTACAGAAACACTGCATCCGCTGTGTGGAAACAATCTACAAACCGACCTCCAACACCCCTCGATCGCTTGCTTGCCTGCCTGCACCTTCCTTAACCCACCACGAGACTCGCCGCTGCTTCCCCGGACAATTCAGCGGCAGCAACCGTCGCGGTGGACTCAAATGGGAGCGCCAGACATCATCTTTCAGAACGCAGTACCGTTCCGATGACAGCCAAGAATCCTCCCAAGATGGCGGGGCTGTCTGCAGAAAGATTTGGGCAATCACACGCTTCAAGACCACACATGCAGTCGCAGCACTCGAGCAGTGTGCCTTCTACGCCCCTGCACCAACCTCGCCGGATGCACTCGCGCTCGCCGTCGCCTAACCGCGGACTTAGCAATCAATCTCCGAGGTCTGTTGTGTCGGAGGCGGTGGGACAGAATGGCGCGCAACGAGGTGGACCGGTGGTGTGCAAGTTTGAGAGTGGCGCGGAGTTTAGGAAAAGGCGGATACCGTACGTGGAAGGTGGCAACGAAGAGCTTGGACCGGCGAAGAAGGAGCTAAAGAAGACTCTGGAGCCCGATGAGGAGGACAAGCTCAGTGGTGATATGCGCGAACTGTACGATCGGTTATTGCCGTCGGATGAGAGTGAGCAGAGACGGGCGCAATTGATCAAGAAGCTGGAGAACATGATGAATGATGAATGGCCGGGCAACGACATTAAGGTGAACGTCTTCGGATCGTCTGGCAATCTGCTGAGTTCGAGCGACTCGGATGTGGACATCTGCGTGACCACGCCGCTGAAGAAGCTGGAGAGCATGCACTCCCTGGCCATGCTGCTGCATAGACGTACGTTTCGCCACCGGACACCGATCGCTTGCCGGAAGCCTACCTGGAGCACACGTATGAGAGTTACATTCGCTGACAGTATTGATCAGATGGCATGGAGAAGGTCGTCTGCCGTGCCTCTGCCAAGGTGCCAATAGTGAAATGTTGGGACCCTGAGTTGAGGTTAGCAGTCGATCTGAACGTCAACAATCCACTCGCGCTGGAGAACACGCGCATGATCAAGACATACGTCCAGCTGGACGACCGAGTACGACCACTTGCGAAGATCATCAAGTATTGGACTAAGCGACGGATACTCAATGATGCTGGTGAGTCAAGCCTAGCGCAGGCAGCAGTGATGGTCATGTGCTAAATCTCCGCAGCATTTGGTGGTACTATCAGCTCGTACACCTGGATTTGCATGATCCTCAGCTTTTTGCAAAGACGAAATCCACCGATCTTACCATCACTACAGAAGATTGAAGGCAAACGACTGAAGCGCAGCGAAGGAAGTGAGCCATCACGGTTTGCGGACGATATTGATGCTCTGCGTGGTTGCGGCGACGACAACAAGGAGACGCTTGCACAGCTTCTGTTCCACTTCTTCCGGCATTACGGATACGAATTTGATTACTCGAGGTACGTTGTCTCCGTGAAAGAAGGGCGGTTGTTGTCGCGAGAGGAAAAGGGTTGGCAGACGAGCAATTACTCGGACAAGGAGGCGCAGAAACGGTTGTGTGTGGAGGAGCCGTTTACCACTAACCGCAATCTTGGCAACTCGGCGGACGATTACGCCTGGGGTGGAGTGCATACTGAGATAAGACGAGCGTTCGAGCTCCTAGCGGACGGCCAGCAACTGGAGAAGTGCTGCGAGGAGTACGAGTTCCCGGTAGAAGAGAAGCCAATCTTTCAACGACCCGCGCCCAAGCCAGCACCGACTTTGCGGCGAAGCGCATCGCAATCCGGACGATCGAACCACGAACCGAGCTCTGGACGTTCTAGGAAGAACAATAATCGGAACCAATCCGCTCAGAGAGCCGGTAGTCGTAGAGCGTCTAGCGGAGCCTCGTTCAGCAATCCGCGAATGCCTTTCCTCAACAGTCCGCCGATTGGTGCTGGCCAAAGTTCGGCTGATTACTTCGCTGCTAAGAGCAACTTGCACGAGCACTTGTTCCAGCAGTACCAATTCCTGCAGCACCAGCAAGATGCACTAAGGGCGCAATTGCAACTTCAACAACAGCAGCAACAGGGTCAACCGCAGCGAGTTGGAGACTTGACGGGTTCGCCGCATCATCGTGGAGGTGGATTCCAGAACGGACTCGCGAGTCCGCGCTTCCTGGAGAATCCGCCGCAGACTGCTCCTTTGCTGCCGGGATACCTGTACCACTACCCGGCACGGTATCCACCGCCCTCACCTATGTCGCAGGCTCGATCACGGGAAGGTACTAGCACGAATCCTTCGTCTCCGCTGCTGGCGGCTGCTATGCCGGCGCTTAGGCGGCAGGTCCATAGGGCGTCCGTCACCGAAGGGACCTCCGCAAGATCGCAGTCGCAGCCTGGACGCTCGCTACCGCACCCGCTCACGCTGCAGCAACAAGCGCATCCCGGCTACGATGTCTCTGGTGCCATTCCTGGTCCATATCAGAACTACCGCGCGTCCCAGCTGTACGCGCAGGGACAGCCTGGGCTACAGATACCGTACTCGCCTGCTCTGCCGCCAATGCAGGGCTCGTCGGCATCAATGGAAAGCGCATTGCCCAAGGAGTACATGGGCTATATCATCAGCACGCCGCCGCTTGGACCTCAGCACGTTGGTCCACAGCAGTACGCTTCGGCGCCGCAGATGCCGCAGCAGCCCATGACCCTGCAGAACCCGCCGAATACGCGTGCGAGGAGAGTCACGCCTGATCTGCAGCGTTCCGATCTGCAGCCGCCGATGCCGAATGGGAAGCATGCTTCGAGGAGTCCTTCGCCGCTGGGGCATTTGCGGAGCTATTCTACCACGGGTGATCTGCGGTCTGCAGGTCGAGCTGAGGTGCTGCAGAGTCCGTCTAGCTATGAGATGTCTGCACCACCTGCCATGCCGCCACCCGCGTCGATGGATATCGGTGGGCCACTGATTGTGAACGGGTCGACACCTTCGATCGCGCAGAGGCCTACTGAAAGGGTCAATGGTGTACCTGCACCTGCCCAGAACGAGGCTGTCAACGGCGTGCTTGAGCATGGTCTAACTCAAGTGCGCTCACTGCCGCTACGCACCAACGGTCTCGAGCGATACGACATCCCAGAGCGAACAGATCCTGCCGAACGTACACCCTCATCTCCACGCATCTCTCCAAGCCCAAGGATGAAAGGTGGACCTCGACTGGTCTTATCACCGAACGGCACGCACCAGACTTCAAACGGCATGCACGACGTGTTCCACGACCCTACGCCACTCATAGCACCATTGCTTTCACCTGTCGCGGAACTCCGCACGCCTTCGCCAACCCAGTCCCACGTCTTCGACAAACAGCAATCACCTGCACATGCGAACGGAAGTATGATGAAGGCAGCCAAAATCGCCAATGCCAGGCACGTCGAGAACGAGCCTCCAACGCGCGGGGATACGAGACACGAGCGCAAAGGCAGCGCACCAAACCCTTCAGCTCCATCCAATTCGAGTCGGCTTGCGAAGAGTCCGACAACGCTTACCCCGGCTTCCGCTTCGAACGGCTCGAATGCTTGGCAGCAGGTACAGGGAAACAAGAAGGGACACAAGAAGAGCAAGTCGAGCAATCCTCCGACGAGGAGTGCTGGTGGACAGCCTTTGCCCGCTAATGAGTTTGAGCGGAAGGGTGGCTAAGTGAGTTCGCG
>JAKLLW010000732.1:0-24749 GCA_022814695.1 Neocatenulostroma microsporum | reverse complement strand
AAAGATTCTGCGGTCCTGTCCATGCACGACGAGGCTGACCCGGACCCCATGGGACCAAGGCACTGTTCCAGAGGCAGGCGTGAGCGAGACTGCTGACCGTTGTGCAATATAGCACCTATAACGGCGAATGAGATGAGTGATAGCCGATCTAGAGTCCAAGTTCTCCACTCTTGGCAAGGCTCCAGAGGCGGCGAGAGGCCTATACAGAAACCTTTTACGACGCGATGCTGTTGAGACAGCAGGACTGCACACCCTCCTAAGGCTCCAAATAACTGAGCCCGGTAGGCCTAACAAGTAAGCTGTTTTAACATCGGAGAGGTCACACCGGCCACAGTCATATCAGCCACTTTTGTCACAGCGCCGCAGATGGAGCTCAGGTGTAGTACGACTCGCTTCTTGCTGCAGAGATTCTCATCACACCATACGATCGAGTCTATCCTTTGCGCTTCGCCAATCATCACGTTGACATCACCCTTTCGTAGTCCACTTTGTACTTGACCTGCATCTCTCCGTGACTGCCTTCTCGTTTCCTGACGTCCTTTTCCTTCAAACAATTGCTGTGGGCTGTTGGGAAGAGCATTGCTGCGTCCATCGTTCTTCTTCTCTGGTTATGGACGATGGTTGGGTGTAGGGCGATGAAGCGGACGGTACTGCCTAGCCTTATGTATAGCGAAGTGCTGCTGCATGATCTTCATCTGGTGGTCGCGCTGTTGTGTTCCATGCACCGTCCACTGCACACGACCGAGAATCGGCTGCTGCATGTTGAGGGGCTGTTAGGAATACAGCCGTCTTCTTGACCGCTAGATGGAAGCGCAGGTGCAGGTGGCCAAAGCGGAGGAACTGGACTATCTGGAGGACCAAGGGATGAAGGAGCATATATTCAGGGCCAGAGGGTGGAGGGTACGTGGGACGGGACGGGCGTTGGTGGCGAAGTGCACCTCACTGTACTGGCGTGGAGGGTGGCGATAGGCCATATGGCGAGGGCGGATACCCACGAGAAGCCTCTTACGCAGGTCCTTGCCATGATAAGGCGAGTTCTACCCACTGAAGGATGACGAAGAAGCTTGAGCATTAACGCTGGCATAAGGTACTAGGAACATTTGAACGCTTGGACATTCACCAGTCCTCGCGATCCGGCTGCCTATGGGTAGGGCGTAGCTTTGAAATCTCTTTGATTGTGTGCCGAGCCAGCAGACTACCCAGTCGGTGCCCAGAAGCGAGCAGTATTTGCGAGACAGCAACCTCGTCCACCTCAGAGCTGCGTGAGACAACTGTAGGGGCCGCTCTTATATTACGAGATTCTTCGCGAGTGTGGGACCCGGTGAGACGATAACGTTCCACTGTTATCCAGCGTTGGCAGCTACGTACTGTACTACTTGCCACTTGTACCCAGGCGTATAGCTCAAGCTCAAATCTGTACGCAAGCAGGCAGTTATCAGAAATGCCAGCCTTTGCATCTCCGCACCGCTGTGTAGCTTGTGTGTTACCATCTCGTACGCCCACCCTTCCGCTCCCACTCCATCAGCGCGGAGAACTGCGACGAATGCCCCGTTGGCAGTGGCAGCCACCGCACAAGGCATGTCCATCGCGCGGATCTTACCAATTGGCCTGGTTATTAGACGCCGCCTTGCCATCAGCCCACTTCGCCATAGGATCCGCTGACTGAGGAGACGGGAAACCTGGATTGGCAAGAGGGGCCGCACCGCCAGTATCACCACCGTCCTTCTGCGGAGAAAACTCGTACAGTCTCCCACCACCTCCCAACCCACCGCGGCCTCCACGATCCCGACCGCGGTTACTAACATACCCACTAGCGTACCCTCCACGACCCGGTGTAGCTCCTCCACGCTCTGGAGTGAGACGTGGACCATTGTATTCGACCTTTGGCATGGCAGGGAAGCCAGCACCACGCTCTGGAGTGAGACGTGGGCCAGTGTATTCGAACTTTGGCATGGCGGGAAAGCCAGCACCAAGAGGAGGTACAGCATTGCCGTCCCCGACGTTGCCACCATCCGCGAAGCCGCCAGCACCATTGAATGGATGCTCCTCTGCTTCCGACGGCTCGTTGGGCTGCCACATCGAACCACCCAAATCAGAGCACATCTTTGGGTTTTCCGGGTCAAAGTCACCAACGTCCAACCCAGGTTTGGTTGGCTCCGGTACCGGCACTTTCGGCATTGGCAGGTTCGCAAAGTCGAACTGCTTCACGCCCGCCTTGGCCGCCTCAACCGCCTTAGCCATAGCATCCCAATCATTCGCAACCGGTGGGCTGACGAATGGACTGGCTTTGCCGTTCTGCTGCTGCGCTTGGTTCGCCGAATGACCAGGAGTTGTCCAAAGCCCGCCGGACTTCGGTTTTGCCGCCTCAGCTGGAGCATCCCAAGCATTTGGAGCTGGTGCGCTGACAAAGGGACTGGCTTTGCCGTTCTGCTGTTTGTCTTGGTTCGCGGAGTGACCAGGAGTTGTCCAAAGCCCGCCGGACTTGGGGCGCTCGTTGCCAGACCGTGAGCCGTGGCGGGATTGCTGCGTGGCTGACCTTGGTGCGGGAGTCGGTGTCTTCACGGCCTGGTTCCAAGATTGCTGCGTTGCTGATCGAGGTGCAGGAGTTGGAGTGTTCACAGCCTGGTTGCGAGATTGCTGACGATCGCGGTCGTGAATTGCGGTCTCGGCACTGTTCCAGCCCCCATCAGCACCCTGTTGATCGTTACCGCCATCCCAAGCTCCTACTCCTCCTCCGTTGTCCGCTGGCGTGGCATCCCATTCTCCACCGTTGGCAGGCGCGTCATTGTTACCATTCCCGGCATCTGCTGCCCAATCGCCGCCCTTGTTAGAACTAGACCTCTTACCGTAGCTTGCTTGGCTACGTCCACCACTGGCGCTCGGAGCACGATTACTTGACGCACCCCAACCCTTCTCTGATGCAGGCTTGTTGTCGGCAGCAGGACTACCACCCCAGTTCGAAGCAGGCTTCGGCGGAGCAGACCTCGGCGTGACAGGCTGACCACTCTTCTGCGGCGTGCGCGCCTTCATCAACTCTTCAACAAGTTTATGCCTCGGCATACTCAACAGCTTGTCCTTCTCCGCTTGCTGCACGACCGGCTCAAGGTCAGCCGAGATGTTGCGCTTGGTGATCTTCTCCAGCTTCTCCCTGCTGCGGTACTTGAAACTGAAGACAGCATACGGAGACTCCATGCTGTCTATGTACTCGGGGCGGTGGCAGCGGTGCGAGTAATCTGCGCCTTTGCCAGGCTGCACGCCATGGCTGGCTCCGTTGACTTTGCTGGCAGGCACAGCGGGCAGTGGAGTGGTAGGGTAGTTGTACGCATCACGCGCTTGCTCGCGCTTCTTCTTGGTGTTCGGATCGGAGGATTCGTGCGGTGTCGAGGGACGACGCCAGTCCGCCCAGTAGGGCTTGTTGGGTTGCGGGGCGTCTGTCACGATGGTAGAGCCACCAGAACGAGAGCCTCTGATGCTGGCAGCAGGCTTCTGATCTTGGTTTGACCAGCCGGAGTCGTTCTTGGCGGACGGGGTCTTCTGCTGACTGCTGTTGTTCCAGTCGTTGCCGTCGCCAGCCGGTTGAGCATTGTTGCCGCCTCCAGTGTTCCAGGTATCGTTCTGGTTCGCATCACCACCTCTGTTCGACGACGAACTCTGATGATATCCCTGATCATCGCCCCAATTAGCACCTCCACCTCCGCCGCCTCCTCCACCTCGATCACTCTGGCCACTCGCTCCCCACTGATCTCCTCCTGTCTGACTGCCACCACCTCCTCCACCTCGATCACTCTGGCCACTCGCTCCCCACTGATCTCCTCCTGTCTGACTGCCACCGACAGAACCCTGAGACCTGTGTGACCTCTGACCCGCACTCTGCTGCTGATTGCCGCCTGTGTTTGCCCATTGGTCATCTTGCTGCTGATTGCCAGTCGTATCTCCCCAAGTATCCTGCTGCTGGTTGCCGCCATTCTGATCACCACCCCAGCCCCCCTGAGCACTCGGCGTCTTCCTGCTCTTGTTGTCGTTACCGCCCGTCCATCCATCACCTTCTTGAGCACCGCCCCAGCCGCCATTACTCGGCGTCTTTCTGCTCTTGTTGTCGTTGCCTTGCGTCCATCCGTCAGCCTGTTGAGCACCGCCCCAGCCGCCATTACTGGCTGCCTTCTTGCTTGCACTCCGCTGATTTCCGCCATCCCACGCATTCTGTTGCTGCGGCGAGTTGCCCCAAGCTTGAGCAGCTCCCCAACTGTTCGCTCCATCGACACCCTGCTGCCACTGATCTGTCTTCCTCGGTGCCTGGCTCGGTGTCTTCTTCTCCGGCACCTGCCACCCCCCATTGATCGACGGCGGCCTCCCAGCAGTAACGCCATCACCGACATACTTCCAGTCGTCGTCCGCAGCCCTCCCACCACTCCGCTGCCCAGCCAGGTTCATCTGATTCAACCTCGCCTGCTCCGCAATCCGGTCGACCTCATTCTTCTCCTTCTGCTCCCGGGCATACACTTTAAGACCCATTTCCAGTCGACTTCGATACGCTTGCAGTTCAAGATCGATGTCCTTGATACGGTCCAACTCTGCAACACACGCTTTGTGGAACGGAGTAACGCCGTGTTTCTTGAGAGAATCTTGTTGCCGCTCCTTCACGTCCCAAAACTTATCGGCGTTCTGCTGGATCTTCTTGTTGACTACACGGATCAACTCCTTCACTTCTGCTGGCGGCAGAGCTCCGGGGGCGAAGTCGGCGAAGTTATCGATGTCGGCTTCCCGTTGCTTTTCTTTGGCTTGTTGTCGAGCCTGTTCTTCAGCTATCTTTTGTCTCTGCAGCTCTAACTTTTGAACCTGCAGATTTAAAGCCTGCTGCGCGGCCGCTTGCTTAGCCTTTTCCTGAGCCAATTCTTTTTCACACTGTTCTGCAAACCGCTTGGTCTCGGCGACCACAGCCAGCATTTGCTGTACTTGTGCTGCTTGTGCATCCGCTTCAGGCTGCTTCGCTGGATCCTGGGCTTTGAAGCCGGCTAAGTTAGCCAGCATTTGCTGTAATTGAGCTGCTTGTGCATCCGCTTCAGGTTGCTTCGCGGGATCCTGGGCTTTGAAGCCGGCGAAGTTGAACGCAAGCGGATCTGCCTTCTCTTGCCCAAAACCAGCGCCTGCGAAGTTGTGCTGCGGCTCGTTCCCTTGATTCTGCTGGTACGCCTGACCCTGCCCGACATTGTCGTATCCGCGCCGTGGAGTATAACCACCTCGCCCGCGTCCTGGGGTGTAGCCACCCCTCCCACGTCCTGAGTAATAAGCAGAATCTCCGCGTACCGCCCTAACGCCGTCCTCAATTCCAGGAGTATACGGGGTGAAGCCATCGCCACCAAGATCCGGCGACTCCGTAACCGCTTCACCTTGGTCACGCAGCCTATCCCGCGCTTCCTTGCGCTCGTCGCCTTGCGCACCCAAGTACCTATCACCGGACATATCATTCTGGTTCCAGTGAGTGCCTCCACCACCGAAGCCGTCAAACTGCGCGTTCCCGTCGTCTGCTGCTTGCGTCTTATGCACATCTGAGCGATCGTCACGGTGCTCTCCCGGGTGCACGAACAGAGGAAGCTCCACCTCATCATCATCCTTCATGATGAAACAACCATCGCAGGAGTCCCAGGTCATACCGCTGGGAGCAGTTGAATGAGCGTAGCCCTTTGGGCCGATGGCTAGACGGTTGTCACCGATATCTATTAAGCCGTCTTCCCTCTCGGATGCGTTCTCATCTTTCTTGTGGTGGAGAATCTTCTCATCGACGCTGTTGATTGTCTCGACCGTACCGTCGAGCCCGAAGTTGATGTCTGGCTCGTCGGAGGTGCCGTCGAAGAGGCCGCCGAACGGAAGTGCTTCACTTGCCGCCGGCGTAGCAGTCTTGGCCTTGGCTGGCGTAGCAGAGCGTGCTGATGCGGGTGACGCGCGGACGGATGGCTTGCGGCTGTGACTCTGATTTGCACGCTCTGGCTTTGGTGGCGAAGGGACGTACTCGCCTCCATCCTTGCAGCGCAGGACCACGACCTCAATGGTCCCGACGTTCTGCATGAAGTTCGGGTTGAGGTTGGCCGCATTATCCGCGTTGGCTGTACACTCATTAGCATCGTCTCCTTTCAAGGTCAGTGAGCACATCAGCTTACAAGTATCAAGTTGCGCAAACGTCCACTCCCTCCCCACGAACGTGCCGCCCGCCGTCTTCTCCTCCTTCTGGCGCAGGCAAAAGTCGACCTCGTAATCTTTCGGCTCCACGCTGTCACCGGGCATTTTCAAGCGAAGACGGTTGCGGTTGCAATTGTACTGCCCATCCATGAAGACGAACACGGCCAGTCCTGGAGCAACGTAGCCTTTACTCTCAAGGTGGATGCAGAAAGGGATCTTCGTCTCCGGGACCGCAATGAAGCTTTCGACCGCGCCATCGCTGTAGCGGGCGCCGTACTCCTTGAGCTTCGTCCGGGAGCTGCCGATCTCGATGGAGCAGAGGAGCTGCTTGAGTGTCGGCATGGCGAGTCGATGACTGGAAAGGTTGATGTGCTGTCGCGGTGTCTGAGCTGCAGATGATGATTGAACTCGTGTCTCGGTTCCTCCGGTCTTCTGCTCTACGCCATGCGCATCGTGGGCGTGATCTGTTCGCTTGTGTTGTTAGCTTACTGTACGTTAGAACATCTACGATACTGTGACGGGGTTAATGTGGCCTATAGTGGTGTTCTGGTCTTCCTTCAGTGAATGTTTTGACGAAGTCCGGAATTTCAAGAGACGTCGGTTCAAAAGTGGGCCCTGACGTGCAGAATCTAGCGCGGATCTGAAACGCGTGCCTGCCTTCGCTCGCTGAAGTGGTGGTCGATCTGGAAGGTGCGACTCTAATGATCCTAGGTTTTGGTGTCGGGGCAGTATTAGGAAGCAGAGTAGCGATTGTTACTTGAGAGCGCATGTTGGAAAGCAGCAGGCACTTATCGTTCGGGCGACAGAACATGTGATAGTATCTAAAGCTCACCTTAAGAGCGCTGCCGTTGCTGGATTGGCCGTCCGTTCGTAGTCGTCTTCCTGTTCTACGCGAGCATGTGACAACGTGCCATGTAGACGACAGTGACTCTCCGAGTATGCCCACGTTGCTCGTTGAGTTGACTTCATTTGGCAGACTGCCCCTGCTGGACAGGCGCATACAAGCAAACACCAGACAGCACATTAATATCCATTGACTCGCAGGTCCAAGAAAAGGCCTCTTACCAAGATCCGACCAACCCTTGAACATCGGCGTTCTTCAACCAGTCATTGTTAGCTACCGCTACCATCAATCCTCCACACTCTTTCCAGCATCCTCGCCCTCTTTCGCACTCTGCTCCTGCGTCTTTGTGCCCTCACCCACCTGCAGACCTTCTACGCCCTTCACCGCGCTCTCGTCCGCCCCCTCAGATGTAGACTGCGCAGGAGCTGCAGAGCTGTCCACGCCAGTAGTGACCTGCGGTGCAGATTGTTCCTTTGTCCCCGGAGGCGTCGATTGCGCAGGAGCCGCAGCGCTATCCACACCAGTAGTCACCTTTGGCGCATCTTGCCCTTCACTCTCCTTCTCCGCAGGTGTAGCCGTGCCAGACTGTATCCTCGAAGCCGGAGCCGAGAGGTGATCCACGCCAGACACATGCTTCGGAACCGCTTTCGCAGTACCTATGCTCTCCTCCTTATCGCTCGGTGCTGAAGCCATCGTCTCAACCTTTGGTGGAGCATCTACAGCCGTCGTCTCAGGCTTGGATTTGTTGCGCGCAGCGATCTCTGCCGCGCCTGGCAAGGCTCGCATCTTCGACTCGTCTACACCAGGCGCTGGTGCCTTGCTTGGCTGACTGATCTTCGCTGTACCGGCAGTAGCTGTAGGATTGACAGCTAACGGAGGCGCAATATTGACTCCCGTCTGTCCACCCGGAGGTGCCGCATTGTTCGCAGGTACTGGCCCAATGTTCTCCTTCAGCTCGCCGAACTCGTTCCACTCTTCTACTTCTTCCAAGTCCTACACCATATATCTCGTCAGCAAACCACATCCATTATCCCATATTCCAACACCTATTCAAGCACGTAGTAAGACGCACATACACCAATAACATAACCCTCCTTCACCAGCCCCGGCAGCTTCTTCCCTTGCGCTCTCCTCTGCCACAGTTTCCTCGCTTTCTCGTCTGTAGCTGTGTCTATCGCTTGAAAAGGGATCTTGTTCGCTTTGAGGATCGTTTCCATGCGGGAAGTCGCGGTTATGACGTGTGAGGAGCCGGCTGTGAGGGAGGTGTAGAGGAAGAGGCGCGGGTCGGCTTCGAGGGAGGAGATGTCTACTGTGCTTGCCATGGTGAGAGTGATATGCTGCAGAGCTTGGGATCACGATTGGACAATATATTTGTGAAGACTTGGGAAAGTCGGAGGTAGTACGCTGTTGTGTTGGTAGATGTTTGGTATGGGAAACGTCATTGGCGAGGGAGCTATGACCATTCTACATAAGCCATGACCGTAACCACCTGCATACTGTAACATCCGTGCTCGCGCTGTATTCTCTATCTTCTACTCTCTGAGCATGTCATTGTGGACATGTTCCTCTTCGCCAGAATGCGCATCTCTGCCAGAACCGTCTCTGCTAGCCTTGAGCCAGAGTCCATCCTACACCGCCGCAGCTCCCGACTGCATCGCTTTCACCTCCTCGACTCCACCTCCGACTTGCGCACTTGACTCACCCTCACCCTCGTCATCTTCCGGGAAGCTGATCTTCAACGATCCACCGTGCGCAGAGGGATAGAATGGCTCAAAGTCCCCGGCAAGGTGACGGACGCCCGCATCCTCAAGGTACTTCACCATGGCTCCGCACTCGTCATCGTAACAACAAGCCCTGAAATCCTGGAGCATCTCGCGGTTCGACGGGCCGATGGCGATCAACCATTGTATCATCAATTCAATATCGTGGAAACGGTAGCAGCCAAATTCAAAGCCTCCTCGAAAGACGTTCCCTCCGTAAAAGATTGGCAGTGTCTCTGCACGTACGGCTTTGCAGGTGCGCGTGAGAGCGGGTTGCTGGAGCATCTCTGCCGTTTTTGCATCCTCGACCCGATGAAGATCCCGCGACACGGAGTGGAAGTTCCTAGTGATCCCGGCGTTGAACCATTTGTCGCTGACAAGGACGTAAATGTAGATTCGGTTACGGAGCTCCGCTGCCAGACTCTGGAGGCGGGAGACTTGTGGTCCGCATAGCTGCGCCTGCTTGAGATGTTAGCGACTTGCTGGTCTCACTCAATCGTCGCTTTCGGAGATTACGAGGACGACATACATTGCCGGCAGCGTCATCACTTGTTGCTGGACTCTTCTCCATGGCGAATCCCGGTACGTGATGCTGTTTGGGGTGTGTGACAATGTGAGTTGGGTTGTTGTTGACAATGAAGTTCAGGATCGGATGTAGTGGGGCGAACATGCATGTGAAAGAGCCGAGAAAGGAAAGTGCGAAGCACGACTATCGGCAAACGCGATATTGACCGCATGGCGAACCTCGACGGACGTCCCAAACACTTCGTTCGTCTACGGACGCTTGTACTAAGCAATGCATAAAAGGGCAGCTGCAGACCTCAGCGAGAAGACCACTTGTGTCGCCTACGAAGTCGCAACTTCGATCTGATGAGGCTACTACACTTGCTGAGCGCCGCTCCCCGCGGCGTTATCCAACAACCATGTATTCCCGATGAGAGTAGCTCATCAGTCAACAGCTCCAACCTGATGAACCGATGGCCGATTTGTGGACTGGTTTCCACGCTGTACTCACGTTGCTGCGCTCTCGGCGCCGCGGACTCCATGACAGTCTACCAGGCCATGGACACCCTCAAGCATGGCTCTTCCCAGCTTTGTCGGCGTTTACATCGGGCGAGATGAACGAGATGTGACGACGTAACCGAAGAGTTATTCAAGTAGGAAGTGCCGGGTTGCCGACGTAGTCTTTGCTGACGTTGGCGATTTCTATCTGGCACAGGTGATGTATAGAGTATGTTGTTAGACGGCGAACTCATCTGTTCTAGGCGAGGTACCGCGGTCTCTGAAGTGAAGTCGCGATAGGTGTCTTTAACGAGAACAGGCAGTCTTGCAGTCTTGACGTGGGACTGAGCGTCTGGCGGAAGACCTGTTTTGAGTTCCATCAACCATCGCGCGACGACAGCTATCGGACTGCCGCTCCTCCTTCTTGTGTACAGATAGGAAGACGGCGATATGCGATTCAGAGAGGCTCATAACTGTTGCCTGACAGCCTTATGCCACGTCGTCCTCCACAAATTGATTGGAGCTGGGATTGCCGATTGGCCTCGGCTTAAGCTGTCAACTTCACTTGCTCTCCTTCCCACCTTCCTTGCGCCCCTCTTCTGATCTCTGGTGCTCACAAGTCTGATCGCCGTCTCGCGGCGGTTTGACAGCAACTACGGAGGAGCGGCTACTGTACGCCTTTGCGAACCATTATTTCCGGCAGGGAAGCGGGCGAGATTTGATACAGTCTTATTGCACTGCCCTCTGATCTTCGCTGGCGGATGCTGCCCAGCTCCACTACCATGGGCTTCAGATGACCGACCATAATGCTTGACTCCGCTGACCTTCGCAAGACCGCAGATCACGTCGCCCCGGCGAGCCGTGTCGCTTGGCGCCTGTCCGTTCGAGCTCGAAAACGCCATCAACCCGGAGACCGGAACACAAAGATGGCTTCCCGCATGGACGCTGGAACCCTATACATAGGCAGGGATGCTCTCCGCGTGGCATTGACAGCTTGAAAGTGTGAGGCAGCCATTCGCGTGCTACAATGAGCTCGGCACTTCGACTGCAAGTCACTTGTAACGGCTGACGGCATAAGCTTCCCCGCCAAACATGCCACGCTTTTGATGATGCGAACCAATCGACAACGCTCGTGGTCGCACCCTGTGGTCAGGGAGGTGTGGTTGTCGGACAAGGAACGACTCCACAGCATCCTCGCCCTGTTTTCTACCCAATCCCTGTCTCACCGGGCCTGGGTCTCGTGCAACCACCTCTATGCCGCTAGTGATGTCACAAAGTACGTGCACCCACGATGTTCTAACAGACGAGCTCTAGGTATAAGGCTCCGCTATCTCCTCGGTCCCTTCACCTTTCTTCCGTGTCTCTTCCTCTCTGCGACTTCATTGACAGCAATTCTTGGACAGCCTTCTCGATCTTATCTGAAACTTAGCGAGGCGCTGGAGGCAGCGTGTGGTACTGGAACACGCTTGGAGCTTGCTATACTGTAACAACATCTTGGATCTTCTTTTGTATTTGTAGGTCGCCGGCTTCCAGACACCTTCTGGGAACACTGGAATCTGGAGACACGAAAACTGACAAGCTTCGAGTTGTAGATGGACACCGACGTCATGGCGGGCAGTAACAACGAGCATCACGTCGAGAACAGTCCTAGTCTGGACATACCGGTCGAGGTCGACAGCGAGCGCTCTCCGCAGCTCGACAAGGTCGTTTCCCGCTCCCGTTGCGGATGCGCCTGCGCCTCCAGCCGCGGCGAAGCCGGAGGTGACGAGGATGGCGGCGGAGAAGTCAGCATCGGTGCGCCGATGCTCCCAAGGACTGCAGACGACGACTCTGATGAGCGTGTCTCCATGAAAGGTGAAGAGGGCGTCGCTGAACACATGATCGAAGTCGGAGACTTGGGGATGGTGAGCATCAGCCTCCTCCATGCCACTCTCGCCAGACACGAACGCTGCACATGCCACGGAGATGGCGAGGAATACCCCTTCACCGGCTACAACTCGATGTCAGCCTCTGGCTGTCTGTCCAGCGACTCGATGATGGTAGAGCTCAGCAGCGACAAGCGTAGCATGAGCACCGTATCGCTTGCTCTCTCCGCTCAGAGTGGCGCCTCGCGCCATACCAGCTCAAGCGGCTTCATACGAGGCATAGGAGGTCGCTTCGACGGCGAGCTCGCCCAGCCTCAACCGCACCACTTTACCACTATGCCGATCTTTCTCGGGCACGAGCGCGGTGCGTGCCTCAACATGGAGATTGGCATGGACTCTCGCATGCATTATCCCTCCGAGTTGATTGTTGGACCTCTCAGCGCCATTAGCGACCATACCAGCTACGATATATGGTGATCTACCAACTGTTGACCGGCAGGCACGCTGGGTCACATCATTCGAGACTCGAGCTGCTCTCTGGAACTGTTCAGAACCCTTCATGGTTGAGGACGATAGCTTGAATGGGCTTGATTATTATATGTGGCTTTCTTGGGTAGGGCGGCGTTCTCACAGGAAGCTTCACGGCGGCAATGCTACGTTTCTTTCGAGGGATACCCATGCACTTGCGAACGTTCTTATATAGCTTGGGAGGACTGTATCATGTCTTTTGACAAAGATCACAGTTTGTGTCTAAATCGGCAGCGACGGTCTGCTTACTGCATAGAGACGCGGCTCAGCGGCTGCCATTCTCCGTCAAACACCGAGAGCCTTCGGGCGGCGGGGCAAGCTGAGGCCGAAGGAAGGTGAGCTTCACTTGCAGATACCGCCGATTCTCCAAGCTTCAAACATCCCAATCGCTGCTGGTATTCTCTCATTCTGTCTGGCATACTGGGTGTTGGTGATTTGGCGTCTTGTCCTGCTGCTGCCTTTCTCGAGCTCGTTGAGGTGCTCATCTTCAGAGACATATCTTCACCCTACCTCTACCCGACCTCCACCATAAATCACAATGGGTATCGTCCGGACGACTCTCAGCATAGCAGGATGGGGCTCCCTAGCTTCTGCCACAGGCTGGGTAATGATGACAAGGCATTGCAAAGTCATGCCAGTGTCGCCCACGGATTACATCTTCAACCACACACTCTACGCAAGATATAACCCCAACAATGCGCCTGTCACACAAGACATATGCGTACGGAGGGTACCGTTGAACAAGATAAAACCTGAGTTGTTGGAGTCAGAAGGCAAGGGAGAGGGGAAGCTGGTCGAGGCGTTTTCTCAGGGTGTTTGGGGCGGGCTGGGTATGTCCTCTTGGACAGCATGAGAACAGGGAAGGAGGGGACATGGCTGATCTGTGTACAGGCTACGCATACCAACGCCGCTTCCTCGAAAAGAAGTACCGCAGCGACCCGGAAACTGCGACACAACTCTGGGACCGCAAAGACCTGAAAGCCTCATCCTACCCCATGGGAACACAGATAACAGACCATTTCGAAGTCGTAGCCAAGACACCCAACTCGATCATTGTACGGTGCGGCGACTCGCCTCGGAAGCTCGATGTACGGGAAAGCGATGGCTTGTTCGAGATGATTGCGGAGGTGAAGCAAAGCGAAGGCGTAGCGGAATTTGGGTTGAAGAGTGTGTTCTACAACGGGCTTGCACAACCTGACAAGGGGGCTGAGGGGCCTCTGGGTAAGGGTCCCATGCCGGCCTGGACACAGTGGCTGCACGCACAATACGATAAAGTGCTTATGGAGACGGCATTGAGAGGGAATGTCATGAAGTAAGCCAAAGAGCGTAGCAAGCGGAATGCAATGCGGTTCTCATACCGCCGAGGAGGGCTATCGAGGTTATTGCGGCATAGCGAGCGAGTGTGTATAGATGGGCATTTCAAGCGGCTAAATGATACCCAACTTCATCGGCATAGCGGCTTTGGGCCGTTCTTCAGTCCAGGAACCGAGCATCTTCATCATACATCCAAGCAATCCTCTCCTCCTCACTCGGATCATCCGTCCGTTTCAGCACCTCCACGCAAGCTTCCCGGAGCTTTTGCTTCATACCGTTCGTCATCTTGTTCCACATCTCGTCCGCAAAGTCGGAGAACCCGGTTTTCCAGTGCTGATTCTGCGTGCTCGTGGTCGACGCAGAAGACGATGAAGTTGGCGCCGGCGCTGACTGTGAAGACGCCCTCTCCGCTGTCGGGCTGGTGGTGGAGCTGGTAGGGCTGTTAGCAGTAATGGCGTCCCAATCGCTGACGATGATGGGGAGGTTAACGAAGTTATCGCAGAGGGCGTCCATTGCGGGTGGGCGTTTGGTTCGTTTCGAGGATTTGTTGGTCTGGCTCATGGGTTTGGGTACCTCGCTGGCGCATACTTCCTCTCGCAGGAGGTCATGGTCACTCTGCGGCCCGGTACTGCCGAAAGCGGCGACATGTTCACGGCCCCGAGACGCAGCTAATGTTAGCACAAAGGACAGCGTAGAGATCCCGGCGGCGTTGCAGGTACAGCCGGAGTGGTTGTCAAAGGATGTGCTTTGTTCAAAGCTGAGGATGGGTGTAATAAGCGGACGTCATCGGAGGAATGCAAGCTGGAATGCACAAAGGCATTGTAGATACGGACCCTGAAGATATGCAGAAGCAACCACGCTTATGCCCATGACCAACGCCTCGCAAGATGTACAGCAGCATAACCACACCCTTCCAAAAACATCACTCATCCTTGCTTTCCTTCCTACCATTCCCCACGTTGCTCTGCTCGCTCCCTCCATTCCCATTGCTTCCTTGAGAGTTGCTTTCATGAGACTGCTCCTCTTGAGGCTTCTCACCATCACCGTCATCTTGCCCTCTGCTCTCCTCATCCCTCTTCTTGTCCTGCTGGATATCCGGAGCCGGAGCGAACTTGGACTTGGCCCGAATCTTCTTGCCGAAGAAGTAGAGAATGAATGGCGCGGGAATGAAGAGGGCGGCGACGCAGCCAAGGAGCGTCATACCCCAGTTAATGCCAATGCCGTTGAACATGTAGGTAGCGAAGAGAGGGAAGATGGCGCCGAAGAGCGATCGCATGATGGTGTTGGCTGCGATGGCCTAGTAGATTATGGTCAGCACTGGTGCCCTTGATCGATGATGGGGCTTAGCAGGATATACTTACAGATGCAGCGAACATCAGGTAGGCATCAATAATGTAGTTCAAGCATTGCAAGAAGACCGTGTAGATACCGAACCCGATGAATATACCAGCGATGGTTGGCACCCAGTAACTTGTTGAGGCCATGTAACCGCCCCATCCGAACCAGAAAAGACCGGCTGAGAACACGATACCTCCCGCCATGACGATTGGCAGTCTCCATTCGGGCACCGGAATATTATCGTTTGCTTTCAGCTTCTTGACGTAGTTGCCATTTGTCCCAACGATGATGGAGAATCCAATGAGCACTCCGACGATTAGTGCAATGTAAGGAAGCCCAGAGACACCCTCGCTGAAGCCGTAGATCTCCCCAAAGACAATACCATAGGCAGTCAAATTGAGGTACAGCAGACCGTAGATGAATGACATATAGATTGTGATGATCAGCACGATGGGCTCCGTGAACAAAATCCGGATTGGACGGGAGATGTTCTTAGTCAGAAGCTCCTTGAGATCGACCTCGACTTCTTCCTGCTTGGCGTGGATACCCCAATTGCGGGTCAGTCGCCTCAGCTCGGAAGCCTTGTCCACTAAGATGACGGGTCCGTAAGATTCATCCTGGAACAGGATGATAGCGATAGCGGCAGCGAAGCCCATGAAGGCTGGGATGTATGCAGTCCATCGCCAGCCAAGGTATGATTTTGTGATGAAACCGCCGATGAAGGGTCTAGACATGCGATGTCAGTACATCTCCAAGGCATTCTAAAAGATCGCGATGCAGTTGAAATGCTCACCCAGTGAAGGGACCGACAATAACAGTAGCTGAAAAAGCGGCGACTGCTACACCACGAACTTCGTTGTTGTACATATCGGAAAAGACGGCAGCGACGACTGTCAGCGGACACGAGCCCATGAGACCAGCGAAGAAGCGACAGATCATCAGTGTCTGGACATCCTTCGCAACTGCGACCGCGATGTTGAAGATACCTGACATTGCGTCAGTAAATGAGGTTCACATCTTCCAGAGTAAACGATTCCCATACCAAAGGCGAAGGCGGCGAAGATGAGAGGCTTCTTCCTGCCGTACAACTCCGACATAGGTGCGAAGATGATGGGGCCGGTGGCGTAACCAAGCACAAATAACGATGTTCCAAGTGTGGTTACCTCCCTTCCAATATTGAAATGCTGGCCGACGGCCGTCGCCGCGGGCGAGAAGACGGAAGACGCGAAGGTCGCCGCAAGAGCGTCCAAGATGAGGATGGCACTAATGCCCAGCTTCTTCTTCAGCGGCCAATTCTGCGCATGCAGCGGGTCTTCATGGCCGTCGAATTGAACGACGTACTCGTCTCGCTCTGGCAAGGGTGGCGGATACGGCTTCCCGTCTCCAAAGTTGGGAAGCTTTACGTCCTTTCCAGTTCCATCTTTACGACTACCGACAGTCTGTGCGTGCTGGAGATGATGTTCTTCAATTCGCCGCATCGCCGTAGGGTGGCGATCCAGGTAGTCCATGAAAGCCTCCTCCATCCTCGTGGACGACTGCGAGATATGAGAGCCCGTTCTGTGTCGCGCTGCTCGTATCGACTCGCGGGATACAGATGAGACCGAAGAGCTAGCAGTTTCCTCTACCTCCTCTCGCCGTTCTTCTCGTCGTTCCTCTACCAGCTGCTCCGGCGGAGGATCCGGATTCTCAGGATGAACTGCGTTGTACTGTTTCCTGAGACCTTCGGTGGCAGCATATCGATTCCAGCGTTCCGGGTCGGCTTCATATTCTGCGTGAGCTAGGTCAAGGTCCTCCTGCGTGAGCGATGCCTTCCGCTGTGGTTGAGACATCTTCAATTACTCTCAGAAGCGTGCACGCGGTTGCTGATGCACAACGCTATCTCCAGGTCTTCTTGTCTTTCCCTTGACCAAGCTGTGATGGGAGGCAAAAGGCTCGGATAGGGTCTGAAGAGGCTACACGTCGAAATATAGATTGGGCCCCAAGCTTCGAGCTATTGCGAGTGGCTATAAGCTTCGCGGAAGCGTGCGCGAACGTTTATGTTTCTGATGAAGGACAAACACGTTGTGTCTAGTGAGCGAGCTTCCGTGTGAAGCAGGCGAGGCAGGAAGGATGGCAAGCAGATATCGCCCATGCATCTCGCGAGCTCATCGGTCCTTCGGTCACAAACCTGAATGCAACAATCGTTTGCTGAGTCAAGAAAGCAGAAAGCTGACAGCACAAGCTTCGCAGGATCGTGGCTGTACTTAGCGTCAAAGTTCAGGCATGACGTCTCAGATCCGACCGGACCGGATTTGAACTAGGAGGTACATGGATATTAAAGATGCGAGGCCGTTGTCTTCGTATTCCCGAGTGCCCGAACGTGCCGAACTCATCCAATTCAGCTGCCATCGTGCCTCGAGGCGCAGGTATAATGGCAAGATCGAGCTGCGATCTGACCCGAGAGCGATCGCGGCGTATGGGCAGTTCAAGACTCCGAGCAGCCCTGCCTTGCGGTATGGGGGCAGACCGGCATACATTCTACGACAGCCGAACACGCACCGAAATAGGCAAAGTGTCTACAGAGGGAAGGCAACGATCTGGGAAGCATATTATATGCAAGTTCAAGCACTGATGCGGGAAAATGCACCATGTGGAGTGGAAAAGGTGAACAGGTCCGCGCGAGCAGACGATCGATGGCTATGTACCTACTCAATGGCTACCTTGTCAAGAGTGCAAGACAAGCCAGTCGTATTTCAACATCAACTGCGCACGGCTGCGACTTTATTGACCAGCTTCTCCCTAATTCGTCTTCCCTCGACCATCTACTTACTCTTCGGCTTCCCTCTCATATTGCGGCCCTTCTTCTTCTTGCCCTCCGCAATCTCCTCCAGATCATTCTCCAAAGCTTCTCGCCCACCTGGAACTGTGTCGTCTGGTAGATCAGAAAGTACAGAGTCATTGACCGCATTACCCGCCCTGCCGACAGACAAGCCCGGAAAGTGAGGCCTCTTTGGCGATGCCTTCGGTGCTGGAGCCTTCTTTGCGGCACCTTTCTTCGCCGCTGCTGCTGGCTTCTTTGACGCTGGTTGTTTCTTCGCGGCAGGCTTCTTCGGCGCTGCAGACGCCTGCTTGACGGGAGCAGCCTTCTTTTTCAGTGCTGGCTGAGCCGTCTTCACTCGCTTTGCCTTGGGCTGCTCTGCTTCTGCTTCTGGCTGATCTTCTTCTTCCTCCATACCTTCCAGCCCGACAACCCCAACCTCGCCTGGTGCGCAAAGCAGACGCAAAGCCCGCTTGAAAGCCGCGAAGCTCTGAGCCTGCGTCTCCACTTGTGCTTGCAACGCAAGGAATACCCTCCCCTGCGCCGCCACTTGTGCTTCCAGCGCAGGAATTCTCGTGCCCCAAACCTCAAAATTCCGCTGCCTCAACATCTCAGAGCTCTCCTCCAGAGCGCGAATCTCGTTCGACATGATGACCATGTCATGGTGCACATCATCCATGCCGAACTCGTTCTCGCTGTCCTGCTCATCGTCTTCATCGTCCCCTTGTTGGCTTCTGGAAGGCCCAACACCACGCCCACCGGCTGTGATCGCATCATCAGCTCTGATCATCGTACGGTAATTGCGTTTTTTTCCACCCGACGACTTGCGCATCCTGATATTGGTTCCAGGGAGTGGTGTGGTGAGCAGCGACAGCATTGACGCCATGGTGTGTCCGGTGTCGATCTTGGTTGTGCCGTATGCGGTGTCTAACGTACGGTGTCAACTCATGATATACCCGTACTACGAAGAACACCAAGCAGGTTGCTTGCCGACATCATCTTTGTGATCGATGGAGTCCTCACAAAGTTGCAATCGCAAACTCTTTCACAGAGCTTAATTCGGTTGATGGAGGCTCTGGCCACAAACACAGGAGTCCAAAGGGCATTCATCCGTAACGCCAAAACACGGACCGTAAGTATCCAAGATCCGGTGGCAATGGCAATTGCCCCCATGTGTCGGGTATCAGGGTATCCTTAGGCGGTTTCGACGTCTGCCAGGTCGCTGAGGGAATACTCACGATCCCAAGATCAAGTAGATGTCTAGAGCCGCTGTGTTGGAAGACAACTGACTAGGTACCTACATCACTAAGCCCGTGTCTACCAAGCGAATCCATTGCTCAGCGAGGCCTCACATGGGACACATGAGCCACTACTGCCTGCCTGGCTCACCCCCACATCTCACTGCTCCAGACCGTCTCCAACAACTTCACGCTTCCTCCCGCCCCTACTTTTCAGCGCCGCCTGTGACGCAGGCCTCCCTTTCAGCTCCCGCCTGAGCGCTTCGGCGCCTTCAGCCATGAGGACACTAGGTGCCTCGCTAGAAACCGTCGTCTCACCTCCCCGGGCGCCCTCCACATCATCGCTATCGTCTTCCTGGTCATCAGTATCAAGACCACCGTCAGACCCGTCTTTGTAAACACCAGAAATGAACTTGTCGCCCAAGACATCGGCCAACGAAGTCGTCTGCTTTGGCTGATGCTTCGGCGGCACTGTCGACTTAGCCCTCCCCGCCGGCTTCGTTGGCGGAGGCTGAGCCTTCGTCGCAGCTGCTGCTTTGCTCTTTGTATTGTTGGGCGCAGCCTTCGCAACGGCACCTTTCTTGGCAGGCCCAGGCTTCTTCGCGGCGGTTGCTGTCTGCTTTTTCGCTTGCGCCTTCTTTGCACCCTTCCCTTTTGCTGGCATCTCATCATCGGACTCATCGTCAGAATCATCTGACTCGTCCAATCTACTCTTCATGTTCTTCGGGCGCTTCGCCTTCGGCGATTGCTCATAGTCGTCTTCCTCCTCCTCCTCACTAGACTCACACAGCTTCCGCAGACTCCGCTTGAAGCCCCTGAAATCATCCTTCACGTCATCGATCTCTCCCTCCGCAGCTGCAAGACGCTCTCTGAGTTTACGAGCGTTCTCGTCAGCAGCATCCAGTCGTATCTCTAGCCCCAATATCTCGTCAGCAGCGCTGTCGAGAGTATAAGGCGCAGGCAGCGCTTTCCTGGTCTGGACATTGCCGGCCTTCGCTTTCGGTGGCATTGCGTATGGCCACTCTCAACTAGCTACAGGGAGGCATGTTATAGGGTGTTTGAAGCTTTACGAGCGGAGGAGACCGTTTGCTGGCATGACTCAAAGGTCTTTGTTGGTCGTAGAGCGCACTAGCAGCGCGACCATTGATGCCCTCACGGCCCTTTCGTATCCTCTTCAGTTGTGCTCATTGATGACGGATTTCATATCGCGAATTCTACCGGGTTCCAGAGGGCCGAACAATAAGCATCCGTTGTACGACATCCGCAAGGGCCTGTAAGATCGCTTGTGGCTATTCGGGCTCTCAATTCTGCGGCGATGCCATCGCCTGCTGCATCAGGTACTAGATGCAAAAAAGAGTACAACGTTTCGGAGGGTGCAGTCCGGCTTCCTTCAAGACATTCCTTACACTCAAGCTCCTGCATGGGCCCTTACCCACCTTTCTGGGGATTGTCCAGTAGTGAAATCTGATCGATAATGGTTGACTCCACCGAACCTTGCCACTCAGCCTCCCGTCTCCTCATCAGTCTGGCTGTCCACACCACCCTTCTCCTTTCCACCAATGAGACCACCAGCCCACCCCTTAATAGCATCAAGCTTTCCATGAACCCAATCCCACCACCTATTCACATCCCCTTCCTCGTCCTCAGGCAACTTATCATGCACGATCGGCCTTGAAGCCGCATCTTCCGCAGGCTTGTTTGGCTGACCTACTTGCTCAGGCTTGTCCAACTCAGCTGCCGGCATAGAATTGGTGGGTACAGGAGGCACGCCTTCAGTCGGCACCATAAAATCCGGCCTATTTGCCAGATTCGCGACCTCAGGTGGCAGACTCGTGTGAGCCTCGTCGTGCGGGTAAGCTAGGTTCGGTACTTCGGGTGGCAGGGCCAGAGATGCATCATCTTGTGGATCATCAGGTACCTCACCCATATCATCGAAGTCATGCAACCCACTAGTCTTGAGCGGCAACCTCAAAGTCCCGTTATTCGCCACCGGCTCAATACCCAGGCTATCGCAGATGATGTTGTAAACCTCGGTATTCTGAAACGGCTCCAGCTGGCTTCCAGGCGTATGCGGGAAAGCAGGGCCCCTCGCAACAAAGATAGCGCGCATGAGCGGGTGCTGGTTATCGTAACCATGTAGTCCACGAGGGATGTAGGGCGTGCCGTCCTTGATACCTTGAGCGACATCGAACTCATGTGTCGTCACAATTGCCCATCCAGTCTTGGGCACGATCCAGAGGGGTGCGATGCGTTGGTTCTTGGAGAAGTGGTAGCGGGCTGGCATGTCTTTGTCACGCAGGTAGACGTCGAAGGCGTGTTTGTACTTGGGTAGCATAGACTTCTGTACCAGCTGTTTGTAGAGCTTTTGAAGGTGCTGCTCAGACTGATCGTAGAGTCGCAGACCGTAGAGCGGCCAGCCGTCGGTGTGCTCGATGAGGCTTGTGTTGACAAGGTCTTCGAGCTGGATTAGGCGGGTGGTGGATGTTGTCGCCATACCGTGGTCAGAGACAATGACCACATTGACGATATCGGTCAGATTCCGCTCTTCCATGCCCTGGAATAGTAAGCCAAGCATAGCGTCGACCTCGGCGATGGTACTCCGGATATACGTGCTATTCGGCCCGTACTCATGCCCATCAGCGTCCACATTCGGGACGTAAGCGGCTATCAGCTGTGGTCGCAGATCCTTCTGCACTTTCGCGACACCCTGACCAGGCTCATCGAGCAAGCTCGGGAGGTCCAGCCATCCAAGGATCTGCTTGACTTTGTTCTCGAGATGCTCGTCGCCGTTGTACTTGTAAACATAGCTTGCTTCCACGCCCTCAATGCCTCCTTGCACTTCAGAGCCAGGCCACATATGGATGCCTGTCCTTAATCCATTCTTCTCGGCCGTGACCCAGATGGGCTCTGCATTCCACCATTCGGATTGCATGCTGTGGGTGGGGTCGGTGTAGTAGAATTCCCTCTGCAGCTTGGGATCCCAGAAGGAGTTGCCGACTATGCCGTGGCTTTCTGGGTGTAGTCCTGTGACCAGTGTGAAGTGATTGGGGAAGGTCAAGGATGGAAAGGAGGGCATCATATACTTCGGCGACACGCCGGCTCGGACGAAAGAGGAGAGGGTGGACGTGAGGTTGCGGTGCAGGAAGTCTGCCCTGAAGCCGTCCAGCGATATGAGAAGAGTAGTCGGCGCGAAGGTATGGGTGCCATTGGATAGTATCTGAGGCTTGTACTTCGATTCAGACTCCACTGGCTTCTCGCCTGGTCTTGCTGTCGCCGAGCTTCCTGCTGCAGGCTCCTTAGTAGCCCCGTCGCCCTGTGCCGTATGTGACGCCTGCCTAGCACCATACAGAAGAGCCGCAAAAGCCATCACAATGACCACGCATGCCGCCAGGATCTTGTAGCCATTGCCGGACTTGCTCTTGCGCCTTGCTTGCGTCGCACCCAACCTCGCGAGATCGACCTCACTGCTCTCAGCGCTGCTCGATCGCGGTCCACCCTCCTCCATCTCAAACATCTTCTCCCTCTTCTCAGCATCCTTTCGCCTCTTCCGTCGCTGTGGCCGCTGCCGTCCATCTGCGGTGCTTTTCTCACCGCCGGCAAGCAACCTCTCTGCCTCTTCTTCCGTACTAAGAGTCTCCTGATCTCGTCTTCTCACCTCTGTAGATGTTCTTGGAATGCTTCCTTCATCGCTACCATCGTCTGACTCGTAGGAGCCATTGGCATCGGCTTGCTCGACTTTCTCGTACTCAGAGCGCACCATTGTCACTCTTTCACTGACAACGTCGGCCTATCTCAGGTTTTGATAGGTCATTGTAGGTTCACACGAGTTGCCAAGGCGTCATACACCAACGTGTTGTAGGAATCCGTGCCGCAAGGCTGAGTTGGTCAAGGTAGCCCAAGCCAAGGGATGCAAAGGTGCGGCTCAGCAGGCACGCTTAACTTACGCGCACGTGCAAAGAATGGACGAATAGAGCAAGCGCTCGGCAGATTGATAACATCGTGGATGCCATTCAAAGGAGGATGGACTCAATGTTGAAGCCTCAAGAGGGCATAGCCCATTTCATCTCACAGCAAGCACAATAAGGTATACACATGTAGCAAGTTCCCGTCCGTACCCATTCCATCCATATTCCCGTGATATCATATGCTCTGAAGTATCAACCCGCATATTAGGGACGCCCAAAGCACATCCCCTGCCCTCAATAGCAGCGTATGATATACCCTCACAGCAAGACCGAAAGCGTCTGTGCTGTTGTTCCCATCTAACACCACCTGCTCGCTTCATTCCTGGCCTCCTCCGGCAAGCCGGCAAGCCGGCGAAGTCATGGACGGCTTTCCACTCCCCAAGCTAACAATGCTTTCAGCATGTCCCATGCTAGGCCTAGGGACCCTGGTATATAGCGAATAAGTAATACGCCGGACGCCGAACCGCAAATGAGGCCGGCCGAGCGATCGATTCGGTATGATATGAGCGGACCCATTAGGCGACGGCAGATAGGCCATGCCATAGCAATATGTGTCAGGCGAACGCGTTCGAGCAACATGCCATCCGTAGTAGATGCTTCATGTCGCGTCGCGTGAGCTTTGCTTCTCTAGGTCGCTAAGATGCTGTCCTTCTTCCAGTACTGCGAGCGCTTGTATTCTTCACTCGCCTTCTCATCGGCCACCAAACCCACTATACTCTACCCCCTGCATCGCCGCTGCCGGTGGTGGTCCATTCCCATACGCAGAAGGCGGGCCCTGTCCTGGGTTCAGCGGCGGCAAAGAAATCCCAGAAGCGCCATTCGCCTGCGGTCCTCCATTCGGCTGGTTGAGCTGCTGAGTGAAATGTCCATATACATGCGGCGCATTCGGATCCAGACGCCTCAAGTGCTGATGCATGACCTGCACCTCCGTCTTCAGCATCTCATTCTCCTTGTGCGTGTCGCGGCCGTAATCGCTCTCGCGCTGTAAGCGTTGCAGCTCCTGACTCATTTGTCGCTCGGCGTGCTGTTGGGTACGTATATACTCGATTGCTAGTCCCTTCTGTTAGCTCACAAGCTCTTCGACTCCTCGAATGCTGGGTTGCAGGTACGTACCTTTAGTCAAAATCTCCCACTTGCTCGCCTTCGTGCCGCCGTTCGCCGGCACCGCTTTGTTGAGGTCCTCGAAAAGATCCTTCATCTCGCTTCTCCGCTTTCGCTCTGCCAGCTTATGGCTGACACGTAGCTCAGGTGTCCGGCTGTAATTCCCAACACCCTGCATATCCTGGTTCTGCAAGCTCTGCACCGCTCGATGCTGCATGGAATGGTGGTGTGTCGTCGCCGACTCTTCATCGAAGCGTCTCTGGCCTGGCGGTAAGTGCGAGTCCGTGGAGAAGATGCTACTCCGGATCGAGGATGCGGCAATGCTGTTTGTCCTCGACACTCCGTGACTGATACTCGAGTCATCGCTACCAGACTCCCGTCTGCCTGTCTCCTCTGGTATCTCGTCTGGAAAAGCCCAAGCGAAACCTTGTGTGGGCCTTGATGCTGTTGGATCTGGTCCTCCTGGCATACGCCCGACTGGCATGATAGGCGGTGCCACGCGTGGTGCATGAGGTACTCCGCGCATGCTCGATCGAGCACTGAGTGGCGACATTGGGACTCCATTTGGTTTCCGTAGACTGGCTGCTAGGGAGACTTGTGAAGAATTTGCGGTATCGTAAGGCGAGGTCGGGTTGTTTATGTACAAGTTGTTGAAGGTCTGATGCATGCGGCTGTCGACGCTACTGCGTCGTGAGTCCAATGTGGGAGGGTAACCTCGTGAATCACGATTCGGGTCATGGTGGAAGCCTTGGTTGATGGATGGTAGTTGCGAGCCAGCCGACTGTGCCGAGTGCGGGACGCGTGCGGATAGAGGTGTGTTCGG
>JAKLLW010000731.1:0-24777 GCA_022814695.1 Neocatenulostroma microsporum | reverse complement strand
ATAGTGGTGAGGGCTAGGATGTGTGACGCGATTCCAATGCGGTGCGACACTGTCTTGCAACGCCGCTGCCTAAGTGGCTGGTCGGTGTCGGTGGGAATAGCACGGACGGCAAGCCGTGTAGGACGATTGGTGTTGCCTCGTCGGCGAGGCAGACCGTGGATGTTTCTCAAACTGTGTTTTCGCGGATGTGCTGCCTATAGGCCGGATCTAGTGTAGCGGATCGAGTTACCACGACGGAGGCGTGGAGATTCAACGGCTGGCGGGGCGCTTCCACTGTTCTGTTGGTTGTTCTGGACACGACAGCTCCTGCTGTGCGAACGTCGCTCTGGGAACCGCAATGGCAAGTATCACTTCACCTGGACCTGGACCTGCAGAGGTGGAAGCCTCAGGCTGGGTGCTGAGATGGCCAAGGCGGTGATGCAAGATCTGGCCCAGGGCGGCGGGTCGACAATGCTGCGCGCAATCTGGAGCTCCAAACTGTATCTGCGATATCTGTCCTTCTTCTGCTTCCCACAAATGCTGTATCGATGGTCGATGTAGAAGCTGCCTCAGCTTGAGCAGCAGCACATAGAAATGTTTCAGGAGAGGAGAAGGGAGGAGAACAGGAGCGCATGCCTGACATGGATTTCCAAGCCGAGCAAGCTAGCTCTATGCATCCTGCAGATTCTCTACAGACCGCTGCGGCGCTATCGTAGTGCTAAACTTGTTTGCCTATACACCGAGATGATCATACCAGGCCATGACTCTTCGAATGCCTGCTGAACACGAGCTTGCCACGAGGCCTCAAAGCTTGAACGGAAAGCATCTCCAATTTCTACCTCGTGAAGCTGTTTCAGAGACGAAGACAAAACCCTTCCCGCGCTCGCCGTGCGAACTCCGTACTGTACGTTTGGACGGGCCGTCAGGGGTTTCATACGGCATGCCGCATGATGGCAGATCTTTTGATACCGCGAGAAAGTACCGTACCTTTGCGCAAAGTCTCACTACGTAGTAAGGTAGCTTCGCGAGATAGGCGAGGTCTATCTATCAATCAATCTGAAACTTCTTTTAATGCATACAGACTCCTTCCATTGCTCGCTTCGATTGTTTCTCAAGTGTCGTTTGGACAGTGCTCAGGTTCATGCGCCTGCAGCGCCTCCGCCTGAGTGCATGAGCGTGGGCAAGCTTCCCTGTCACCACGTGTTGCGTTGGATGAGACGGCACGGTCGAGATCCCCGGGTGGCGTCGTGCCGCTGTCAGTGTCTCGTGGCATCTGCCGATGAGTCGCATGAGGTGATGACTGATGAGGAGGTATCCGAGGCTATCGTGGCTACGAAGGGTATAACACACACCTCTCTGCCAACGTCCAGCGGCGGGAACGACAGCACTTCACCAACACCACCCGTGCCACACACAAGTCGCCGCACTCCTTCAGCGACTTGTGTGTGGCACGTCTAGAGGGCAAAACCACGTCCACGGCCTCTGTCACTACCGCGATTGCCGCCTGCACCGCCTCTTGCTCCTCCGGTGTCTACTATTGTCGTACGGTAGTGAGTGTTGGCGTAGGTCTGATGGGTTCACTATCGTTAGATGGTTCAACCTTACTAAGGTCAGACAGAACAACTACAACCACCGCCTGCACGTATTATGTCGCAACAGCCGCGAGCTACTTGTATGGTCAAGGCAACCGACGGCCGAGCTTGGAGACGACTTCACTAAGGTCAGATCGGACGATACTTCACCAAGATCAGATCGAAAATAACGACACCGGTCTTGTTAAGGCGGTCCTTAAGCTGAACGACGATACCCTCACGAGTACAAATGCACCTACAAAAGGTCGACTAGGCACTATGTGCGGTCTTATAAAGGACCGCGTGTGGGGTACTGAATACAACGATCGGCCAAAGTTCTGTCGCACGCTTGGAGCGCGCGGGGAGACAACTTAGTAGAGAACCGCATTTTTGACAACGGTTTCACGCAGTTTGCGCAACGTACAATGCTTCGGGAGTCGATTTGTATATATCAAAATCATCGCACGGATGCTGCGAATCTTTGCATGTCATTTTTAATATATATCGTAAGACTCGAAACTCGTCGCCTAACAAAATGTTCGTCCTACGCGTCCAAGCGTGCGACAGAACTTTGGCCGATCGTTGTAAGCGAAACATGGTCCATTTACCGCATCGATACATCTTTAGTAGAAGGTGGACTACTTTTCGCTTATTCAGTACCCCACACGTGGTCCACTAGACCGCACATAGTGCCTTGTCTACTTTATAGGTGCATGTGTACTCGTAAGTGATCTCAGTACACATGTTGGGCGAGCTCGGGGCCTGTCGGAATTCATTATGCTGAGATGTGGTCGGTATGCTGACTTCATCTACGGGCACGGCCAAGGTATCTGATCGTTGATGATTTGCTCGGGAAAGGTTATAATCGTGAGAGAAGGAGTGTCGACTGATGTTGGAAGTGACAAGACTTCTTCAAGTTGACGAAGGTACATAGTCTTTGCGATCAGAGGCTGTTCCCCAGTACCTACTCCTCTGACAGGGCACTGAACGCATCCTCAGGGCAGAATTACGTAATTAGGGTGAAGCACTCGTTCGATACGACCGTATGAAGCGACTAGGAAGAAGGGCCAGACATTCTTTACCACCATCCTACGCATATCCTCACCAAAGCATGACACCATCTGGAGAAGCCATTTTTGCCTGCCTGTTATTCCTCCTCTCGTCCACTTCCGCAGGCCATTAAGGCCGCATCAGCCGCCCGCGTAGGCGATTAGCTGCCAATGCCAATCTCGACTTGCAGCTCTCCGCAGACTTGGCTCACATAGCACCGTCGTCACGTCCAATGTTCCGCCCACTACGTCCTGTAGCATGTAGCCCTTTCGGGGGCCTACAGCATCCCTAGCTTCATGGCCAGCTTCCCGCTGCGAAGATAGACTTCGGTTCGACTGGCTCTTTCTTCATACAGAAGAACAGGACCACCGCCTCACCTCCCAGATCGTTCGCCGTCCTATGTTGCTCGACCATCTCGACATGCTTCTTGAGCTTCACAGCATGGTAGCCTATATCTGACGTCGGCGATACCAGCTGCAGACCGACACCTGGCGTATAGCGCACGCTGACTCTCTTGGCTGAGGCACTTGACGCGAGCGAGCAAAGTTCGGTCGATACAGTCAGCTGCCGGAGGTGCTTGAACGGAATTTTACTTTCTCGATACCATCTCGAGACTTCTTTGTTCGGGCCCGGAGAGGATAGATCGCAGCCAATGTTCGTGTAGACTAACGCCTCGAAATTGTCGAATCCATAGCTTACAAGGTGATTGAGAGCCAGCTCGAAGTGGTTGATGCTGTAGTATGTCTCCGACGCCTCTGTGCGGACTCGGCGGGAGACTATGAGCAGAGGCGGAGAGGGTTGCAGAGATGGTGCAGAGCTCGGCATCCCATGGTATCGACTGGTCTGTAGTACCACTATCGGGTTCTGCTGATACAGAAAGATCTCGTAGATTCGGACACGCAGCTCCGTGGGCAGATCCATAAGCCGGAAGGGCGCAGCAGCTCCACTCAGTGCTTCCATGAGATCACTTGGCTCGTTTCTGAACTCGACTGGAACCCGCTCAAGCAACTCCGGACGTATGTATTGCTTCATCACTCGCACCGCTTCTTTGCCTTCAGCGCACCAGGCGGCGCGAGTACTGGCATCCGGATCCGCGGTACTGATGCGCAAGGCGATGGACCAGAGACCTTTCGTGATCAAAAGGCGCTCGCATTCTTTCCGCCAGACATCGAAGTTGCCTTCGTAGAGCAGAGGCAGCGCGTCGAAGTCCAGGTCGGCGCTCCGGTTCTTGTACACGCGGTCGTCGAAGGCGCTTTCGAAGGCGGCTATTGCGAATCAGTAACATGACAGCAGAGAAGAAATTTGCCGGTACTCACGTCTCTCCTGTACCGAAAGCGCGTTGGTTGCGTTCGCCACTGGTTTTCTTGGTTTCGCTTTGGGCATGAAGACGGACGCTGGTGCTTTCTTCTTTGGCGGCATGATGTTGATCAAGAGGGTGGGCTTTCGACGCTGAGGGAGAATCCCAACAATTGGGAGGGGTTGATCGAATGTTGATGTTCTGTTTGGAAGTTCCAAGTTCAAACGCAGTTGTCCGTGTGACGCACGGGAGCTCCCGCAAAATAATCCCTGCTTTTGCATGTGAAAGCAGGCACGCGGGCACCGAGGCGCGACGTTCGCATTCACGACACGGGTACCGACGTACGTTCTTACATCCGTACAGTACATCTTACCTTCCCTTCGGGTTGAGTATAACTGCATAGACATGTGGAGATCAGTCGCACCGGCGTCTCAACACTACTCTCCCTGACGGTGGCTTGGAGCAAATCATACCAGACGCTGCATCGAAAGCAGTATCGAAGATTGCGAGAGCATGGCTGATAAGACGTATGAGAGCATTGAGGTCGTGAAGGGAGATGGCGAAAAGCGCGAAGTGAAGCTGAGCGACCAACGTTAACGGCAGAGGGTGGCAGCGGTCAGTGGGCTATGTCATTCTACGATACAAAGTACCGAAGTACATACACACGTACAGTGTATCCTACCCTCCCTCTCGCTCACAGCACCCCCACAGGGTACGCCGCAGGTATATTCCCATTATTAGGCTTGACCGTCGGCACACTCCCGTTACCGTACTCCTTGACACCCACCATTTCTTTCGCCCAGCTCGGCGTCTTCCTCACCCGTCCCAAACCCTGCACCTGATAAGCAATCTGCAATAACCCCTCCTCCGTCCACGGCCGTCCCAGAATCTCCATCCCAATCGGCACACCTTCTGGCGCCGTGCCTGTAGCCGGACTGAACCCCACAGGGACCGTAACGACAGGAGAGCCGGTAAGGGCAGCGAGGATACCGTTGCGACCGCTTTGGGAAGGGGAGCCGATAGGAACGACTAGGTGTCGTTGTTCTGGGTAGATGATGGCGTCAAGATTATTCGATAAGAATGTTTGTTGCAGGGCGAGAGTGAGGTTTTGGATCCCGAGCTTGACATCTGCGTAGCTTAGATGGTTCTCCCAGGTGGCGTTGGAGGTCGAGGAGATAAGTGATGTAGTTACGTATTCGTATTGACTAGGTATTACGAGAAACTTGCCTGGTGGGGTGGCATAAAGCTCATCCAGTGTCTCCGGGTGTTGACCGCCGAGGGAGGAGCGTTGGAGGTAAGAATCCATTTCCTGTCTGTACTCGTAGCGTTGAGTATCCAGCGCTGCAATAGCTGTGGCATTATAGAGACTATCCGTGATAGGGACGATTGTGGCGCCTGCACGGCGGAGTTTGGCGGTGATATTAGCCATCGCTTCGTTGACCGGCGTGTTTTCGGACGTGGGTGTTCGGTTGAAGAAGCCTTCTAGTAAACCCAGGCGGAGACCTTCAAGAGAGCCTTGGGTCAGGGAGGCCGTGTAGTCTGCTCCGATGCTGCCTGCGGGTACGAGGGCGGTGGCGTTGTCTGCGGGATCGAAGCCGACGGAAGACATGACCGTAAGAGCTGTTGCTACGTCCTCGACGCAGCGAGCGATGGGGCCGATGACGTCTTGCGTGTAGCTGATGGGTATGATGCCTTTCCTGCTAATCAAGCCTCGAGTTGGCCTACAGCTGAACAAGCTGTTAGCGCTCGCTGGAGAGCGAAGGCTGTTGACCTAGAAGCGATGCGCGTAAGGTTAGCGGCTATCTCCAAAAGACTTTACCCTAAAGCTTGAGATGCCTCGGACGGTCTACTAGGGTGACAATCATCGGTATACGTACCGTGTCGGTTCCGGTACCCCAGACAGCAAAAGAAGCAGCTACAGCGGCCCCCGTGCCTCCAGAGCTACCGCCGGGAGTACGAGTAGAGTCGTACGGATTGATCGTTTGCCCACCCAGAGATGATACCGTGAGGCCTTCCAGAGCAAGCTCATGCAAGTTCGCCTTCCCCAGAATGATAGCTCCAGCTTTCTTGAGCGCTGTGACCGCCGGAGCATCCATGCTAGGCCGAGAGTCCGCGAGATACAGATTGCCGCCTGTGGTAGGTATGTCTGCTGTGTCATAGTTGTCCTTCAGTAAGGTGGGTATACAAAAGAGTGGGCCGAAAGAGCCATTGTTCGAGCTTAGCTGCGCATCAGCTCGATCCGCGAGCGAAAGAGCTTGTGGGTTGAGGCTGATTATCGCATTGGTGTGGTTGTTCAGTGCCTCGATGCGCGAGAGGAAGGACGAGACGACCTCGCGGCAGGTTGTCAGGCCGGTATAGAGGCTGTGGTGAGTCGAAGCTATTGTTGCTTCTCTTGCGTCGAAAGAGAGCTGTGCTTTAGCCGAAGATGAGATTGCCAGCAGTATAGTGGCGATGAGGAGAAGAGAAGACATGATAGGCATATTGCGTGTACTCCGCAACAACAGTAAGTAGAGCAAAGAAACAAGAGTCAGACCGACATCGCATTGATATTGCTTGAAGGACTAATGACATACCGTTGCTTGGCCATGCAGATAAGACCCGCCGAAGGCACTTTAGCCACGCCGGGATGACTGTCAGATCTGACAGCAATGTTTCAGTTGAGAACGCGAAAGCGAGCATTCCCGAACTTTGGCGAATGGTGCTATCTCGTTCCGCTGAAGCGTTGTCGATGCATTGGAGGAGTTGTTGTCGCTGATTTTCGAAATTGTACCTGCGTCGTCTGACATCACTCTGCAGGCTTCAGCGCTAGGCTGGAGACGGAAGGTCAGCCTGTCGCGGGCATGAGTCGTACCGCAGTGATAAAACATGATGTACTGACCTGTTCCCGCAATAGTGGCATATGCACTGGTCCATGGCGACAACTCGAAGACATAGCTGCTTTGCAACGGCGCAGGCTCCTGCGCCTCTTTCCCATCCGCTTTTGAGCCCATGGTCAGAACAATGCGCCATCCTATCGACCACGGACATGCGTAGCTGAGCGGCAGGCTTCATGTGGCGTGATTTCCCGGTCATTCATAGCATCCGCGTCCATACCGGATCTCATGCAGAACTTAAGCTCCGGTAACAGTCGTCCCAGTCATGCCCTGCTCCACCCCTTGCACACCCTCCAACCCTTCAATGCCCTTCTCATGCAAGACATCCACATCCAGCTCTTCCATGACCTGTATCACCACGCCCAGGGACTCGAAGAAGCCGTTGACCGCTACGCGCAGCATGCGGTTGGTCGTGGCTTTGTAGTCTACTCTCAGTACCGTCTTGTCTTCGTCCTCGCTAGTCGTTATCGAGTCGTTATTCCCAAGACCGTTCGTCGCCGGGCCGGTGACTGTATCATGTACTGGGTCCACTGGCGCGGCATTCGTGAGGAGCGAAGCTTTGAAGGGATCGTTCGAGATTGTTTTGCTAAGGTGCTCTGATCCTTCTTCGGCACCGGCTTGATCGGCGGTAGTGATCTTGGTGTTCCTGAGCTCTTTCGTTACTTGTTCTGTGTCCGATGTCGTCTGAGAAGATTCGTGTATCGGCCCCGTGGGCGCAGCATTCGTCAAGAGCGAAGCTTTGAAAGGATCGTTTGACACTGTCTTGCTTAGATGCTCCGGGCTAGTCGCGGTGACGAGGCTGAAAGACCGCTTGACGAGCGGAGAGAGCTCTTCGTCGACAGAGAGGGTGCCGAGTGCTGTTTTGGCTAGACGGTGGGTGGGGAAGGGGATGTGGATGAGCCTACCTTGTCGTCAGCTGTGAGCTGTCCGAGATTGCTGTGTCGCTGACACATACAGTGAGCATGGGAACACTGGGTCGATCTCTGCGGTCGCCATGCTGCGTTGAGATGTGAGGGAGAAGGGAGGTAGAAGGATTGCATGTGACAGTCACAGCCTTGTTTCGAATCTGCCAGCGGGAGCTGCCGCCTCCACCATGTCAATGCTCAATGACGGCATTTGTTGATCATGCCGAGGGAGCTCATGTCTATGCCATTGCTCTTCACTCTTCCAACCATAGCACACCACATCCCAACCTCATCATCAACCTACAGCAATCATGGCATCCTCACCATCCAACTTCTTCGCCTTCTCCCGCCAGGCAGCCCGTTCCCAATGCCTCCGCTACCGCCCAAGCTCGCGACTACCTACTCAGACATTCGCACGCCCAGCATCCACAGGTAGCGGCAACATCGTAACAGACAAAGGCACCCAACAAGACAAAACCCCCGGCTCAGATACCGGCGCAAGCAGAGAACACACAGTAGACAAGGCCAACAAGAAGGACCCAAACGTCCAATCCCACGCATCATCTGCTGGTCGAGAGTACGTTGCTCCTCCTCCACATCAGTATACCCCTTATTGGAACCTTCGCACCGGCGATGAAGGGTTTCAGGATCGAGAGATTGAGGGTGAGGCGGGGGAGATGACTTATGCTGATGTTCTTCGGCGCAATAGGTCACGAGCACAAGACACTGGCGGACACGCGACGACGCAGTCAGATGAGAGAAATAGTACGGCCAAGGCGAAGAAGGATCATCCTGAGTCGCCGGATGTGGTTATTGGGATGCAGGATGAGAGGGGCGGGAAGGGTGCGTAAGATATCGGAGAAGGAAATGAAGAATTGGAAGTGTACATAAGCATGGCAGGTTTGTATGAGAAGCAGTTTATGCTATCCACGAGCTTCTCACGGTCCGCAGACATCAATCACGTCGATCTTCAAGCATCATGAGCCATTGCTAGAGGCTCAAGTAGCTACCACATTGATGCATTGCCGCTCACCGAGTCACCCCAGAATCAGCTCCTTCGATCACGTCCCATCGCCCATCAAACAACACCGCTTCCGCCTAGATAATCTGACCACTCCACACCCTCTTGCTAACCTCATCCCAGAACCTAACACAATCCTTCACCGTCAACATCCCACCATTGGCGTCCACCACCTTCGCAATCATCGCCTCCATCTCCCGCAACACTTCCGCCGCCACCGATGACTGTCCCCACTCCCACCGCTTGACTGTCCCTGCATCGTTCCTGAAGACCTCTTCCCCTCCAGCTGTCACCGACACGCCCTTCCCCTTGAAGCCGGCATCGAAGTTGAGTTTCAACGGTGCAGCCACGTCGTCGACGGCGACGATGCGAACATGCTTCAGCATGCCGATCTTCTTGCCCACGAAATTCTCGAGGAAGCGGCATGCGCGACCACGAGCGTAGTAGGGGCCCATGGTTAGATCGAAGGTGTTTTTCGAGAAGAATGTTGGTGTGGCCTCGTTGCGGATTTGGTGGTTGGCTTGAAGGAGGCCCATCTTCTCGAGGTACCAGTCTGCTTCGGAGGGGCGGGTTGTGAGGAACTCGTCTTGCGCGATGAGGACGTGGTCGTAGACTTTGAGGCGGAGCTCCGTTGGCAGACCGAGGAAGTCGACTGGCTGGTCATCGTGGTAGGTGGCGGCCGGATGACGGAGCGTGATAATTCCGTACTCCTCGGCTTCCTCCTCGGCTTCCTCCTCGAGATTCCTCCAGTAGGAATGTTGGGTGAGGTCAAGGGCGGTCGAGCTCATGGTTGGTTGTATGTTTGGACGAAGGCTGGTCTGACTTGAAGTGCGGAAGTCGAGTCTCTGTTGGTGATCAGTTCAACAGGTTGGGTAAGTGTTGGTGTAAGAAGGTCCAGATATTAGAAAGAGTCCGAGCGAAGATGTGGTGTTCGGGAGCTTTATATAAGTGTTCCATCATAGGTGTTATAAAATTGAGGTGAAGGCCCGGTATTTGGCGAGGACTTAGAAGTTGTTGTGTGGTCGTGAATGGCGAATGACGGCAACCCAGCTATGCACAAAAGAGCTCAAGAAGGCAAGATGGCGGCTAGAAGAGTGAAGATTCATGGTAGGTGGAAGAAGATATACCGACCGAGCAGAGGCCATTGCGCGCTTAGGTCACGTGGGCAAGCAGAAGTAAGACAGGCAGGAGAACAAAGGGAACGCGAAGAAGTAAGTAAGACTGGCATGCAGGTCGTATCGTCTCTCGTAGTACAGTCAATCATTAACGCCCCTAGTAAGCTGTCTGGTACGAGTTCCTATGATAATGCTCCATCTCTGTCACATGCTTACCGACGCTGGTACACCGGCATAGCCCAGAAGTGCTTGACGACCCAAGCAGGGAGATCCGACTACTTTGTCTGGATCCCGCGAACGTGGATAACCTTAGCGGCTTCCAGTTCCTTGTCACGTGGATCATCTACGAAGTGCCGCAGGACGAGACCATCTCCTATCGATTTGGAAATTGGCGAACCACATTCGGCTCTACCTCGGCAAACAACCACTTCTCGGTATATATATCAACCCAAATTTTGAGTACACCAATCGAAGCTGGAAAACCGATCAGATCAACCAGTGGAGAGTTAAAGGAAATCAAAAAAACTCGTTGCCCGTGATCTGTCTAGCTTCGGTTAGGTGGTGATTATAGGGAGGCTGACCTCCTATACCTATAAGGTAGATGCCTTGCAAAAGGGATCGGTTGTTGACCAATCGCGGTGCCTTGCCTAGCTTCTATGCTGTTGGGACTAGTTTCTCATTGTAGTTTTTTGCTTTTTTGATTACCGGATTCATTGAGAGTTGGAGAAGGAGGCGTCAAAAATTTGTTGGACTTGGTGGTTACCACGTTCGAGGTATGTCGATGACTTCCTTTTGGAGGTGCCACTGACGCTCACTGAGGTGAGAAGAGTCTCGGCCCGCCTTTTGTACCTCGCGGCTTCCTCATCTTCTGGCGAAAAAATGAACCTGTGAAGGCACCACCGCACGGCGTCGTGCGGAAATGAGAAGGATTGAACGCCGTCATCACTCCCGGCACTTCGCATCCCATCGAACCCATCGTTTCATGTGCCGCCAGCCCTCAGCTATCCCCGGACCCCAGGAGTGCTTCAAGATCATGGCCACCTCGTCATAGATACACACGCACTGCCGCACCGCCAAGCTCCCACCACCACCCTCCACCATCTTCGCAATTATATCTTTCAGCCTTTCGAGATTCCCTGGTTCAGGCAAGGCAGGGATTTTCTGCTTCATATAGCCTCCGCCACGCTCGCCCAAGACGCACACCTTGCCCTCGACTCTTGACTTAGTAGTGACGCACACGTAGATGAGTTGACGAATGTTCGTATACCGATCCTTCTTCACACTGCGCTCAATGCGCACACACTTCAACATCCCAACCTTCGCCTCCCCAATGAACTTCTCGAAGAAGTGGGTAGACCTCCCTCGAGTCCAGCCGGCAGCCATCTCCACCTCGAAGCCGTACTTCTTGAAGAACATGGGCAGCATCTCCTCGCGGATCTGGCGATTGGTCTACGTGAGCGGTATCACCTGGCGGTACCACTTCGCATCCTTGGGCAGGGTAGTAAGGATGTTGTCGTCTTCGGTTTCGAGGACACAACCGTATATATCTTCGCGAAGCTTGAATGGTAGGTCGAGGAAGTCGGTCTTTTGCCCTTGGACGTGGCTGCTTGCTGGATTAAGGCAATGTTCTGTGAAGGGCTTGTCTGTGGTTACTTGAAGAAGGGTGCATTCGATACTCCCTTCCCGTCCGAAAAGGGTATTTTGGTTGGCTGCCTTCTCCTGCACGTTCATGGTCGCGGCTGATGGACAGGTCTTGGGATGACAAGAAGTGTGTTGGTGTGTATGCTGAGTTTCTGAGAGTGCAGGGATATCAGATTCGGTAATTGTTGCGAGGGGCCGCGCAAGGTGAGAGGGAGAGAGGTTTGGGAAATGACGCAAGAAGAAACGCTGACATGTGAAAGAGATTGAGCCTGTTGCTTACCGACTTAGATAGACAGGCATGGCAGGATGACAAAGGATATAGGAATGAATTATGAGCGGCACGAACGCAGGTATTGATGTACACTTTACTAATGCTCTAGTGCCGAGAGTAGAGCTGCGGCATCTCTCTACATCGCATTGGATGAGCGAGCCTCGCGACTATCCCGTTCCCAGAAGTATTGCCACGAGGATCCCCATCGACCTATCTGGTTCTCATGCAGCGAGGCACTCCCAAGGTCGCGGATAATGCTCGATCATCTTGGACACCTTGTCACATCTCCTGCCTCACTCAATCCTGCCCTCACTCATTGTTCCAGCTTCAAAGGCAGAACGCCCTGCTATCAAACACTTCCTCGTACCCGGCGGATCTGCTGCTGTTCATCGACGCTGATACACCGGCATAGCCCAGATGTGCCCGAAGCGTTTGGCGACTTGGTCATAAACCGCAATGCAGTCCCTCACCATCAGCCTCCCACCACTGGCATCCGCCATCTTCGCGATGTACACCTCAAAGCCCTTCAACGCCTCCTCCACCGATCTCGAACGCTGTCCCCACTTGTCCTTCAACATCCCTTTACATTTGACTTCCACCCTACCTCCCTTCTGAACCACGAAATCGACCACTGGACTGTCGTTGTATATCGGACCTGTTTCCTCCAAGATGATGCGCAGATGCTTCAGCATCCCGATATTCTCCTCGCCGATGAAGTCCTTGAAGAACCCGACGAGCCTTTCCTTGGTCCAGTACGCTCCCATGTGCGTCACGAACGTTTGCATTGTCAAGCACGCCTGGATGGTCTCGCTCCGGACCTGACGGCTCAGTTGCACCAGCGGCATCACTTGGTGGTAGTAATCGTATGTGCTGTATGGCCTGGTGATGAAGATGGTCTCGTTGGTCATGAGGATGTGGCTGTAGACCATCTGGCGTAGCTCCGGCGGGAGGTCGAGGAATTGGATCTTCTGGCCAGGGACGGCTTTGCTTGCTGAATGGGCCGCTGGCATGGTGGTCTCGATCGTGGTTAATATTGACATGACGGTGATCTGCTGCTTGATTGTGGCTCCTCCGTTGTGGATCTTCTGTTGCTGCGCCAGAAGGGCAGTTGATGGGCTGAAAGTTGCGGTAGACGTGGTCTCGAGGGTGCTATTGTCCGTCTTTCCGGTAGGTCAACGTTGATAGTGTACGTAGAAACTCCGTATCCAAGGTACGATGTGGCTTGATAATTGGCAGCTGGCTGATGAGAGCCAGTCAAAAAGATTAAAGGAAAAGACAAAGTTGTTATACGAGTTTCAGAGTCCTCGAATCTTCAATGTGTCAGGTCTTGCCAAAACATGACGTGAGGAGAAACACTGACATGTGAATGAGAAAGAACATGGACGGAGATAAGACCGATGCCGCAAGCAATCAGGATACTGAGCGAGTAAGCTGAGCAAGTGCACTTACAGGTCGTTAAGAGGCATACGTCTGAGCAGCTGCTCCGTGGGCACAAGTCTCGAGCAAGGAGGCGTGATACAACACGAGACTCGCATACTAGTGACGACGGGACGTGGGACGAAGACATTTACACTTCTTGTCACTATGTCGCCAGCACTAAAAGGATCCTGCTGCAACCTCTCAGTCCATGAACGTTCGCTTTTTTAAGTCTCTTGAGCATGGTGTCCCCAGTAGCAGCCTAGTCCATCTTGAGCGTCCTTTGCATGCGTACAGCTCTAAGAGAAGCATGCATCTCACTAGCTTGAGGCTCGAGTTCAATGCTCAGCCAGTTGTCAAATCATCCGTTGTTAAGCTTGTACCAGATCGCAAGCTTCGACATCTCCTGACCCGCTTCACAAGTACCACTTGTGCGTGACCAGCATCGCAATCTCGTCGTACACCTTGATGCAGCCCTTCACCGTAATGTCTACCCCCTTCTTCGCCGCCAACTCCGCCATCAGATTCGTTAAGCCCGTCTCAAGCACCTCGCCCACATCCCTGCGCCCCTCAACTTGGCCCTCACACACCTTCCTCAACCCTTTTCCATCCGCCACGATCTTGAACTCCACCGCCTGCTTCTCATCGGTCACGATCTTGATGTTTCGCAGCAGATCGATCTTTTCCTCGCCCACAAAGTTCTCCACGAACCTGAAGAAGTCGCCACGGTCGCTGCAGCGTGCCATCCTGAGCACGAACATCTTTTGCTTGAAGAACGACGGCAGAGCATCCTTGCGCAGGAAGACATTGGTCTGCAGAAGCCCGAGCTGTTGGCGGCACCATTTGCGGCGGGCCACCGGGCGGGTGCTGACTGTCTCGTCTCCGTCCTCCACTGCGAAGACGTACTCGTAGATTTGAAGACGGAGCTCCGGCGGCAGGTCGACCAGCTTGGTCTTCTGGCCTTTGCTGGACCTCTCGGCAGGGTGCTTTCTTCCTCGCTTGACCTTGACCTTCAAAGGCCGGCTGATCGTGAGCGAAGACATCGTGGCAAGCAAAGAAGTTGAGGTCGAAGAGTCCATGATGGACGTTTGAGGTGTTGATTGGGGTGGTTGCTGCCTTGGATACTGCAGTATGTTTGGTTCTCTCAATTAAGCCGGAGGCGAGCCGTGTTTTGATTGCCAGATAAACTTAGCAGGTGGGTGATGGAAGACAGAAGACGGTATGAGCAAAAGCGAGGTCATATATTCGGTTGAGCTGTTGTATAAGGTGTTTTAGGTTCTGTTATATATCGCACCTGTGAAGGTGAAATGGACTGGTCGAACATGTGAACACAGTGACTGCGAAGTCAGCGCTAAGATTGTGTGAATAGAAGTAAAGAGTTTGCGAACTCAACCGAAGTCCAGAAACTCAAATCAGCTGGCTGGGATGGAGAAGAGTTAGGAGGACATTGTCAAATCGACTGTCCAGCTTGCGGCGTCGGCGGAAACGATGCAGCACGCTCAACAAAGGAACAACAAAGAGTTTCGCAACCTACAGGTGAGACTGACCGGTGCACAGAGGTGCGTTCGATGAATCGATCGCTAGCCGCCGACATGATAGTGTCGTATGGCGTCAGGACAGTGGACGCTGGATGTCTGCTAGCATTTGCACCATCCGAACCTGCACCATGAAGAGCTTGCGCATGATGTGTTGCTTCGATTTCCACCCTGACAGACACGCCCTTTCCGAGCGCATTGATGAGCACACAGGTGGTCAATGCAAGCCGCCCATCTATCTCCCCCATTTCCTGCCCCATTGATCAGTCCCCTTGATAGCTCTTCCTGCTCACTCTTCCCACGCATCCCCAGTCGTTTGTCTCCTGGTGTAATACCAAATCATTCGCTTTCTTGGCCGCATGAAACATTGCCTCCATCACTAACGGACGTCCAAGGGAATTTGGAAAGCGCCCCATTCTCGCTGCGTCTCTAGGAAGCGGTCTGTACGCTGTACGCTGTACGCCATAGCTTGCCACTGCCTGCTGGCCTGACTGGCGGAATGGTAAGCGACAATTTCGACAAGACGACGTTGAGTAGCAGCCGAAGCCATGATACTCTTACAGATGTCGAACGGAAAGCCATTACATGGCTGAGAGGTACAGTGTAAGAATTCACAAAATTGGGTTCGAACTGCGTCTTTCGTCTGCTCAAGTCCTAATGCTCCTCTCGGAACTGCAAGCATACTTCCACCCTGTCCACATCATCAGCTACCCGCTAACTCCACGCTCTTGCCATTGCCTCCAACACTGTCCACGTTCTCCTCCGCGGCCTGCTGCCTGTTTCCTAGGAACTTCTCAAGCTTGAAGATCATCTTCCCATTGTCATCAACCTGAAGTACCTCATTCTTCACGAAATCTATCAGTGCATCCGCCCTAATGCCGTATCTCTTGGCAGCCATTGCGTTGACGAACGGCATCCATCCCTCGTCTGACATAAACCCATCGTTAAGGTACTCAGTCGACTTATCGCAGTCTTCATGACACGGTTTGAAGCCGACAACTCGAAGATCCAGCTGGTATAGGTATTCGTCTCCGATTACAGCGATGGGCCGACAGGATACAGGCAAGACCTGCATGTGGCTTCGGTGCCAGGGAGGTCCAGACTCGTAGCTGTGCAATGGGATCTGATCGCCCACCTTGAAGTTCGGTCTGACATCCGGAGGAATCGAGAGCCATCCACCCTCTAGGCGGACATTTCCATCTGTCAACCTGTACTCCAGCCCTGCATGCGCTTCCTCGTAGGTCTTGAACAGCTCTCTGAGCGCTCGGGCCTTGACAACCCAAAAAGCTAGCATAGCACTTATGGTATCTGCTTGCTTACCAACGGGAGCAAACTCCCTGCCGATTCGACTTTGTAGAACCCGCCGCCTAGAGGTGAAAGATGTGATGGTCAGTGCGTTTCTCGGACACTCTCCAAAGGTTCTTGCCCATACATGAATTTCTTTGGAGTCTCACCATGTGCGGCCGTAAACCTATGATGTGACTTCTGGTCGCCCGTATAGGTAAAAGCATGCTCCTTAGACATGATCTGTCCATCCAAAAGCGGCATGAATCTTTCCCACTTCGTTTGTCCCGCATACTTCACACTGGGGTTCGCAAGGCAAACCCTACACCGGGGAAGTTCATGGGTTTTGCAGCGCTGGTTGAAGGTAATCACTTTGATGGTCGCACAGAGGTTCAACGCAGCGCTTGTCCAGACTGGTAATGGCGGTAGTCGCTCACCTTCCGGGGTTGATACGTCGTCGGCCATGTTTATTGGTGGTATGTCATCGGCCATGTTTTTGATGCCAGGTGATGGAAGTGTTGACGATTGTGCGTATCACCCTTGCCATGCGTGAGGAGGGACAGTATAGACCCATAGAAGGCAGTTTGCTACCCGCTTTGTCCCTATCAGACAGAGTGCAGGGTCTACAGAACAGGATGCTTGGCTCGCGGAGTTGCTCGCGGAGTTGGGAGCTGTTCGTTTGAGGCGGTTGTTGATGGGGCGGCAAGATGTGGAATCATTGCTGCGGCTATGAGTGAGGGCTGGCGACTTCGCCCTTGTGACATTGACTCGGTCGTTCTCAACACTTCCCGTCCCATTAACACCTCACGTTCCATCAACCACTTCAGCGTTTTCTCCCTCATAATCACCCTTCGCCCATCGTACTGCCCCAGTAGGAGGGAATTTCGCAAACATCAACACCACAAATCCTACAACCGCAATCGCCGCATTGACCGTGAACGTCAAGTTCGGCTGGCCAACTTCGGCGAAACCAGAGAAGACCAGTCCGAATAAGCTCGTACTTGACAGTCTCGCTATGAGTTCCACCAAGCTGATCGCTGATAAAGCATCCGTCCGCTGATCTGCCGGGCACATCTGCAGTATTGTACCCTTTGCCGACGGACCTGTTCCGGAGGCGAGAGGCAAAATGACGGCAATGAGGTACATCTGCCAGCCTTTCGTTGTGAAGGTGGCGAGTCCTGTCAACAAGCCGTCGACTATCAGGCTGTACTTCGTGAAGACTAAGTCGAAGTGGAAGCTTTCTTTGTCTTCTTCACTGTCGCCAGCGGGTCTCGGTGGCTCAGTAGGCTCGTTGGTGCCTTCCATTGGACGATTGTCTGCAGGTACTTGATCCGGATCAATGGGAAGGTCGGGTATGCCGCTCTCCTGAGCCGATAACTTGTCGCTCTCGGCTGTCTTATTGCGGCGGTCCAGCCACTTCCGGCCCTTCGATATGATTCCTGGGAAAGCCAGAGTCAAGAACAAGCCCCTAATCAGAGAATTCAGTGCAATGAGCACGCCGTTCTCAGTCGTCCCAAAGCCGAAGATATCCGTCGAGTACATCTGTAAAAGGACTGGAATGTAGCTCGTAGCCAACACACCCGAGAACGTGCCTATGCCTAGCAGCAGCACTCCATACTGCTTCTTCACCTTTCCATCAGTCAAGACCCACGGTTTGGGTACGAACATCTTGATCGGGTCGAAGAAGCCAGCTAGGCTCTTGCTCGCTTTGCTTGCCACGTCCTTGTCACGGATGTCTGGCAGACATAGCTGGATGTACAAGCAACAGAGTAAGAACAGCCCTAGCGTGACGCGGAAAGGCCAGATGATGCCGAAGACATCGCCGATGAGGCCGCCGGCCAGGTAGCCCAGAGAAGTGCCGAACATGGCACACCCGCTTAGCCTGCCGAGGACTGCGGTACGATCAGCGGGCTCCACGACTTCGGTGGCGAGGCTATTGAGCGCCAGGAGGTAGCCGACAGGCCCGCCGACAACAGTGATGATTTGGGAGAGCTGTATGATCAGGATCCCAAGCCCAGCTCCCGTCTCTACGCCAAGGTTCTGAATCGCGAGTCGGACGGCAGGAAAGAAGACTGTCAACATCAATGCTTTCTTGACGCCGAAGGCCTTCATGGTCCATCCAGTGAAGAAGAGGTTCACCACGCCAAAGAGCGTTGTGCCCGTGCCTAGCAGGGCGACTGCTCGAGCAGTCCCGCCCTCGATGTCATGGACTCGGCAGCGATCTCCGAAACTCGGTGGAGGGACAGGGTGGTGCCGGTAGTATTCTTCGCAGTTCATTACGCCGAAGACGTAGATGAGTGGGACTTGGGTGACGCCGAAGGAGAGGGAGACCAGAAAGCCAGTCAAGAGGACACGGTAGACTGCGCCTTTCTTCCATAGTACCGAGACCTTCGAGGCCTTGCGTTCCAGGAGTGGAGTATCTTCACTTGGCTCCTCGATTGTGGTGGCCACGGATGCCTTTCGGCTGGTAATGGATTCATAGGTCATTTTCGCTGTCCGTGGTAAATCTCACGGATGAGGGAACAGGAAGGCAGAGGACCAGGAAAGGGACTGACTCTTACCCTTCTGCTTCTCGGCGGTCAAGCATCTGCATGCTGCACCTCGCACTCAACGTCGGCCGGCGTAGTGCTTATCAATGGGACGCCCGAGGCGGCGGTCGACGTCGGGTAAACGTAGCTGCCCAGTATAGCCTAGCGCCGTGCGGAAATCGGCTCGAGAGCCGAGCTCGGCGGTACTTCATCTCACATCTCACATCACTTTTCGTGCCTTCCCCGTGCGGCACCTCGGACTGTAGGATCTGATTACTGAAGTCTAGGCAAAGCATTCTCGCGGATGCGGCTTGCAAAGTTCAGTCGGCGGCAGCATACGCTGGAACAGCACTGCCTCCAGCACAGCCATTGTGAAGGGGCTGAACCTGAAGATAGCCGTGTTTTTTCCGGCTTGGTATCTCGGTAGGCTCACTATTTCTGGTACGACGTCCAATGGCTCTTGATATCAACATCCCGCCGGCCAGCAATTCTAAGCTCCATCTACACTCTCACAGCACACCTGTATTGGGGAGCACTACAAGCAGATAGCACCACGACACACAGTTTCAGCCTCACCATCTCACACCATGTCAAGCTCAGCACCACCCGCCTATAGTGCCATTACAGAAGAGGGCAGCTTGAGCATACCGCACTCTACCACGCCTATACTTCTACCACGCAGCAGCCGCACAATCCAAGATATGCGAGCTCTCATCCTCGGCAACGCCGCGATCCTGAGACCGCGCCGTCGAGACGACAGCATCGAACTCATAGTCGCCAAGCACGCAGCTTCCACATATCAGCCCAGTGCCGAAGAGCCGCCCATTAGAAGCTCACACTACGCTTTTCTCGTCATGCGAAAGACGAACGAGGTCGACATCAATATCGTGCTCAAGGGCGAGCCAAGGGATAGCATTGAGGAGGCGCTAGAATACCTACTAGAGAGGACGGAGACCGTGATGGAGGAGATGCTGCTGCGACATGGCAGGCATGTTGATCCCCAATGTTGTGTGCATTGCGGGCTCACGGTGAGGCCGGAGAGGCCGAGGGCATTTGGTTCGATGAGTGAGACCCGACGATGAACGAGTACAGAAAAGACATGTTACCCGCAGATGGGGCTGGAAATTACAGGGCATGCGATTTTAAAGCTACTGCAGCCGAGGACGACCTTGCCCCGGCCTGATCCGGAACGACTTGCAACGCCGCTCGAGTATAATAGCCGCTGAGCTCCTGTCTCCACTTTGACACAGCAGGCGTGCGGCAATCAACGAGTCGCATCAGGCCGCAACAGTCACTCTGGTCCGCTTAGATCGCTTCCGCCGCCAGCCTTCATGCATCCCTCTGGCACGTCTAACGCTTCGCCGCTCATAGCTCAACCTCCGCAAAGACGATCTGGTCCGCCTTCTTCATTGCTCTCTCGAGCTCCTCCGCGCCCTCCACTACATGGTCTTCCTCCATCACAATAATCCTCCCACCTTGCGACGGCGGCGCTTTAGTCCTCAGTACCAGCGGCGTCTTCAGCCCATGCACCCGGCACGCCACATCCGTAATGATCACCGGCCACGTGCCAAAGATACCCTCCTTCGTCATCTCGCAATTGGTATGACACGGCTTCATCTTCACGATGCGGACATCCATGTGGTATAGACCTATACCGTCCAGCTTGTTCTTCTGCTGGATCAGGTAATCCGGGACCTTGTAGAACGTGTGCGGCAGGACGTGGACGCGTGTATCATGCCACGGCGGACCGCACCTATACTCCAGGACCTGTATCGCCGTGCCGGGACCAGACTTCAGGAGCCTGGGCGGGAGATCCTTGTCCTCGATACTATAGCCTGAGAACTCGCCATCCTTCGTGTGCGCCGCGTCCTGCTCAATCGTAATCGCCTTTTGCGCCTCTTTTTGGCCGAGAATACCGTAGGTGGCATGCCATTCGGCGTTCTTCGCCACCCAGACCTTCAGCATCGCTTCTATCGTCACCGCCTGCCTTCCTGCCGGCGCAAACTCTTGCTTGAACAGGTCTGTGCGCATGAACTCTCTCAGGAAATGCTTAGGTGTTCCACCGTAATCCGCTACGAATCTTGCATGGCTGGTCTGATCGCCGACGTAGTGCCAGGTATAGGGGTCGTCAAGGAGGTAGACGAGGAGCAAGGGAACGAGGCGGCCGCGCTTGGCTGTCTCGCATTCGAGAGGCGTGAGCGAATCGACTTGAGCAGCGCAGGAGCAGATCCTCCCATCTCTGTGCTTCTTGCAAGTGTTGTTGTCTGCACGGGCGGTGACGCGGACCGTAGAGAGGAGGGCTGTGATGGCGGTTTCTGCATGCGCTTTGAGTGCGGCGGTGTCGATGGCGGATGGCTGAGTGGCGGACATGGCGGAAGTCGGAGCAGGCATCGTGACCTTTGGCTTTGAGAGCGGGCTGAAAGTGCTGAAGACTGGTGGTGTTTTGTTGTGTGTGGACCGAGTACCTTGTACGGAGCTGGCTTATTGAGTCTTTGATGAGAAGTCGCAGAGCTCTGGTACTTATGGAGGTGTTACTGCAGCGCTAGCGGATGCATTCACCTAACGTCCAGGGACCCACGGAGGTCGGAGGAGATCATTACGGAGCACATGTCGCGCATGGCTGTTGCGCTGGCCAGGACATTCTGGGGGTTCAAGAATCCACAGCCTCCAAACGGGGAGGAGTATGTATGGAGAGACCTGAAGGACGATACGGGCGCGGAAACGGCGCGGCTGCGGGCGCGGATGCAAGAGGACTTCGAGCGGATTACGGAAGAAAAGAAGGGGAAGGAGAAGGAGAGGCTCGAGTAGATCGTGGAGTCTTCTCGTCTAGGTTTTGGCGACAGCTGAGTATGACGTCGCTCGGGCGTGGTGTCTCCGGCACCGTGCCCCGGGCTGATTGACTGCTAGCTGAGTGCAGCAAGGGTTGGCGGAACGTCACATTGCCGGTCTGAATCTCCGTTTCCACGACAGTACGATCGGCCGTTTGATTGCTTACCAGGACTAAGAGAGGTAAGGAAGTAGTAGGAGCGCCGTGCAGAGTATCAAGAAGTGCAGTACAGCTTTCCCAGTAGCACCGCCTATTCTCGAGCTGCCATACAGGCCTCTCTCTGTCTCTCAACAGCTCGAGGTCCCTGTGATTATCAGCAACAATTTATTTCACCGGCCCCTGCAGTACATGTCTTATGAGGGCGATACTGGGGAATATCGAGAGATGAGGAGCTGGAGAGACGGGGATGGGTAACTAGGACATATCAGGGTATGGATTTGCTTGCGGTGTATCGTTCGCTTCCAGCGCCACCGCAGACCCGACCGACTCATATTTGGGGTAAAAGAGTGAATGATGGACTCTGCGATGTGAATGTCAGGACGGTGAGTTCACGTGCAAGATCTGCCATCCGTAGCTAAGAACACCCCTAGTACAAAACACCTCCACCTTTGATCTCCGACCTCTTTCAAACATCGTTGCCGACTCGCAGTGTCTCTCTACTCAGACATCGACAACAAGAAGCTTTTCCGACCGACTACAACATGGCTACGACTTCAGACGCACAGCGTGACACAAGCCCGACGGACAAGGCAGCCACACTGAACGAGAAAGACGTTCTCTCTCGCCTGTTCGACAGCATCAAGCTCGTAGCTGCGCCCGAATGCCCTAAACATCCTGATGTCAGCTTCTGCGACTGCAAGATCTCGTTGGGTCCACGACTCGGCCGTGCAGGGACGCTGTTCCACAAGAGGATGCACTTCTTGTTCTTCTGGGAGCACACCTTGCTCCAGGACGATTATGCGTATCCGTGTAAGTACACTGGCAGCCAGGAGAGTCATCACGTCTTCGCAGAGCGCAGTGGAACCACACCTAAGTACGTTTTCTGATGGGTAGAACTCTTGATAATGGTCGGAAACATCCGCTAACCCCCACACCCATCCATCTAGGCATTTCGCGCGCTCATATCTCCAGTCCGGATATGCAAAGCACATGTTCAGGCCCGCCGGTCGTCAACAGGATACAATACAGGCTATGCTCGACGTCTGGATACTTCGTGTCTCACAGTGGAGCAAGCGCTACGATACCCGTGAAGAAGCTAAGCAGAAGTGGGTGGCCGACGAGTACCCCGGCAGGACAGCAACGCTGGAGCAGCGAATGCCCTTCAGTGAAGGTCTAGAAGCTTACAAGAAGAACTTCCCACCGGGCACCGTCATGCATCTGTGCGATAGCACTGTGGGACCACCATGGCATCGATGCACTCTGACCATGTGTCATTACGGCAAACACCCCGACGGAGGTGACGTGCGTGATCTCGTTCGCCTTCACGGTATCAAGCTGTGTCACGAGGATTGCGAGGCTGGCTGGAAGATCGTGAGCGATGCGATTGTTGGGTCAGTGGAGAGCTACTGCAAGAAGCTCGGCCTTGAACCCGTCAACCTATCATACATCAAGCCGACATTCGTCGGGGACTGGAACTCTCAGGGGGAGCAGATGGATGAAGAGACGTTTTGCAGGGCTGTGGGAAACATTATGGTGACAACGCAGACAGAGATCGGAGGGGTGAAAGGAGAACAGCCAGGCGATGCAAACCTTCGTCACTGATATATGACTGTGTCACAAGAGCTGCTAGCCCGGACAGAAGTACAAACATGAGAGTGCGGACAACCGCACAGCACGCTCCATCGAGGTGCTATGAGGAATAGGCACAGAATGGTTGCAAAGTAGCAGAGTACATCCCTCATCGTTTCCAGTAGCACTTTCCGATGGAACGAGGAAATGGAGAGATATAGACGAGTAGCTAGTACGACACCAGGCTGTGAGATGTTTGCTCTGTATCGTTCCTCAAACTCACTCATCACATCGCACCATTGCGATTTGGCCTGACAGTTTACCGTCGGATCTGCGAGCAAGCGTCGGTGAAACAATTTATCGGCCGTCGATGTCTCCCTTTCTACTACAATGCGATGTGCCACTGGATTGCTAACAATACTAGGAGCAGTAAGCAGGTACTGGGAGATGCAGTTCGGCTTTCCCAACAGCATCGCCTGGTTTCAAGCAACCTTATAAGCCCCCCTCTACCTCACGAACGCCTTGTGACTTCAAGATATGTATCTGTGAAGATCAGCAATGATTCAATGGATCGACCCTTGCCCGCGACTCTGGATCTCCGATACCGATGACTATGACTTGCGCAGTGTGTGATCTACAACGATCTTGCCGGTAGGAAAGGCGAGTGGAAGTTATTAGTTCATATCCATTGTTGGTCCTCTGAAGGCCGTAGAGAGCTACTTACAAGTCATTACTACGCTGCTCATCAAGATGTTCCAAAGGTGCCGCAGTGGCCAGCATTGCCAATCCATAGCCTGCTCAAAACATCATCACATAGACATTACTTCCGCGCGTCCCAAGACAGGGCTTGCCTCTGCTGACCCATAGCCGCTATCTCTCTCATCCCAACCACCAACTTTCTTCGCCACGCCAAGACACAGATCGACAATCCTGCCGCAGTCATCGTGCTCCAGCCCAGCCGTGCGGCCAGCGGATGTACCGATCCACAGCCGAAGATTGGCAGCCATGTCTTCCAAGCCGTGTGAAGCTTGTTCAGGTACTTGGCGATCATTCTTAGTCAAGCGAAGCAGCCGGTATGCCGCAACAGCTGTGAGCAAGGTGAAACTAGCAGCCGGTATATGCACGCTGACGATCATGGCGTGAGCACGACGACGAGCAGCGGCGGGAGCGCTTGGCGCAAGGAGTGAGAGCAGCTTCGCGATTGTAAGAGCCATGTGTACGTCTGGTCCTGCTGGTGCATGGCTCACGAGGTTCATCGTGCTCGCGCCTGGCGACGTCACGGGTAGTGCTTCGAGCGTGGCGATGATGTTGGCTTCGCGGTGGCTGTTGGACAGCACGGCTTTCGCGGCAAGAGATCGGGTATGCGTAGCCGAAGCTGGAGGCGCGATGCTGATAGCCAGACCAAGGTAGTACTCCATGTCGAGACTCGAAGGATGCTCACCGAGCGTGTCCAAAAGTGTGTCGTCAACGATGGTGTTCGCATGCCAAGCGGCAACAGCATCAAGGGGTGAGCGGATGGCGTGGTCTTCAACAACACTATCTCTTGCAACATTGGCCGTGGTCTTGTATGCGCTTGGTTTGTTCCATGCCAAGTTCCAAGCGCGCTGTATCATCTCATCGGTAAGCACATCATCACAATCCAGCTCCACCAAGCTGACGAGATGATCAGGCAGCACTTCGATGCCATCGTCAGCGTCTGTCGGTCTACCCTGTGCCTTGGCCTGCGCTAGCTCCCT